>VTPC01089971.1:0-32857 GCA_011009095.1 Ignelater luminosus
AACAAAGATACTACTAAAAGAGAAAAACGTTTAAAGTGTTTTTAAATGATCTATTATGTGTTTAATTTTTTTCTCATAATTTCTTTTATTCCAGTCGTATTTAGATGATGAATCAGTCGACGTCTGAGGTTGTCTGGCTGTTAAATTAATTACTGCTATATTGGATTCATCCATATAAAATTTGCATCTAGGTGAAATTCCCTTCTGTAAAAAAAATTTATTATTTAACGCCCTAGTAGAAATACAATATTGTGATGACATCATTTTTCAATTTTACAATATTTATGCTAATACGTGAACCTAAACAAACTCAATATTTATAATAAAGAAAAAAACCTTTAGTTTATCTCATTTCTATAATTCTTGTTAAATCTTTATTGTGTTGATAACAAAACCTTTGAAACACTAGAATTCTTCATTGAGAAATGTTGACAATATTGTTATTTGTTTTAATTTAAAATCAGAGGTTAGATTGTCATTCAGAAAAGGTAAATGTTTGCATTTCGTTAAGTTAACTTTTGTTGTTTGTTTATTATTTGGAATAAAAATTTATTTTTTATGTTTATTACTTCAATATTAATTGTAATCAAACTGATTTGCACATAAAAATGCATTTACTGCGTTTTAACCCTATTTCGACATACGACATTCGTTTGACAGAAGATTTTTTAGTAAGAAATGTGTAACTAAGAATAGTGACACTAACATAAATAAAAGTTTGGGGTATAACAGTGCATGCAACTAAAACTTTAAACATTTGAAATGGATTGGAATTATAGAAATGAGATAAGGTATATGTACGTGAGATATCGATCGCCAAGCCGCCATATTAGTGACCATCTTTTTGTTTTCACGTTAAATTTAACAGATTGTCGGCATGTACTGTCAACACCTTGAGATTTTATAAATTTATGCATATGTAATTACTTACCTCTAACGAGAAAAGTAGTATCACATTGAACACTATAAAAGCTTCAAAATAACACGCAATAAAATCAACACAACCATGTGCACGTTGTTCTTTTGTTGTTGCTGCTACGTAAAGCTGCTCGGCTTACGCTTGCGCCAGAGCCGAAGTGTGAAAGTAATGGATCGAGCGAGAAACGATCTGACACGACAATCAAGCTGTATTAAAAGTTAGAAATTATCGAAAACAAGATTGAATTAATTTGCAAAAATATATTAATAAATAATAATGTACATTGGCGTACCTGCCAATCAACAAGAACTTGAATAAAATAAATAATACCATTTTTATTTTAATAAAAATTTGTTTGTTTCAGTTAGTGTTATACCTAAAAAAATTTGGAGTTATAAGACTTGAAACATTTACAAAAGAAACAAGAATTTCATTTTTAGAAAATATATCTAAGTCTCATAATTCACTTTAAAATTTTTTTCTAAGTCCCGCATGTTGTTTAAATTTTTCTAAGTCCTGCATGATGCCGAAATTTTTCTAAGTTTTGTAAAAGAAAATAAAAGTTATTTTTTATTCAGTGTACTCTAAAAGTACTTGTTAGGTTTTACGAAGAGTATAATAGAGCATAATAGGTCATTAGAAGAGCCTCGAGAGAAATAAAAATTATTTACGCTTATCAATATAAAATTTCGTAGCACCTAATAGTATCTAATCAGAACATTTTAGGCTCTCCAGGTTCTGACTAGAGCTTAATGTTGAAAATTGTTAGAGCTTGTAAGATCCTAAACAGCACTTAAGGACATAAAAGTACATATTTAGATTCTAAATAGCACCTATCAGAACTTCTGTAGAACTTAAATTTCGACTCGGGTGTTGCGACCTGCGACACACCGGAATGGAAAAATTGAAAGACGGGGTCATACCGGAGCCGTCTATAGACACAACACACTCCACTCTTCTGTAAAGTTGCTTTTTGTTGACGAAATGCCAGGACGTGAATCATCTATGTTTATTGCACAAAATAATTAACACATTAACAAACCGGAATGTTCCTTCTTTAATCAAGACACGGACTTTTCTTTAACGAATAAATATAATTTAGTCCACAATTTACGCAGCCGCAAGGCGATAAGCGGTTTTTTGAAGAAGCCGCACGTGTGTTTAATACGATTTAAACATTTATACAAAATAAATTAAGAAGTATTTCCAACAAAAGCTAACTAAATATATCCACAAAATTATTAGAACGATGTAAAATTTTAAAATAACATTACAAACAATTAGTATTAAGAGCATAATACAATGTAATAATTTTTACTGTTTGTCTAGTTTATATCTTTATAATATGTTATACCTTTGTTTCAAAACATTAATAAAGCTATTTCTATTTCTGTTTTTGTTTCTGTTTCTGTTTTTATAACAAATTCTAAGTAGTTATAGTTGACTGAAATATCAGGACTTTCTGATCCACGATAGTAAGGCAATTGATATACTTGCATTTTCCGTAAATTCTGAAGAATGTCTGGAGTTAGATAATATAGTAAGAATCGATTTTATATTTTTCCAGGGGATTGTTTGGAAAACGATTTTTTTTTATTAAAGCAAATAAAAATGTTTCGTGTGGTAGATAAGTTATTGTTATTGAGGCTCGTACTTCATCGAAATCAAAATTAAAAAATTCAAAAGATCAGAACTTATCTACAAGACATATTTTATCTTGGCCTCTTTACTGTTATATCAAAAACATTTTGTGTGATCTCATACCTACCTTATAATGTACGATTACTGTAAAGCAATTTTCATGTATGTTGCACCAGAAATATTTTACCGTTCACATCTTCTACAATGGTTTGTAACTATTCTAGTTATTAAACTTAATTTAGTAGGTATTAAGCCGATTAAAACTGTCCTACTATAATTGCAATTATTGAATAGGGCTTGGTATCTTTTATAATTCCTTACAAAGCGTATACGACATTTGAGAATATTAAACTAAAATTCTGCTTCTTACGTGAACTAAATTCCAACGAGCTTTGTATGTTACAACTGATCATCTGCAAGAGAATTATCTAGTTAGAAATTCTAAACCCCAAGGGTAAATAACGTTAAGACATTTAATATAACTAAAGCAATACCTAACGGTAGGGGTAGTTTTGATCTTGCATCATACTTGCCTTGTGAGAATTTTGAAAGCAGCGTAGCGTTCAGCAAAGCTTTTAAATAAATCTTAGCGTCTTGTGCTTGATAAAGAAAATATAAAAATACTAAGATACTGTTTAACTTAAATTGAGACTAAAAAAAATAATAGTTTCTCTTAACGTTTTAAATGCTCATGCTGGAAACTTGAGAGAATATGAAAAAGATTCAAGAGGATTTAATAACAACAGCACCACTAGCAGCAACAGCAGCTAGGACAATATCCTATAACACATACATCAAATTCACAGACAATAGCGGTGCCATAGCCAATGTCTGAAAATTTTTCATTTATGAAAGAATATTGGAACGAGAAGTCATCAATCACCCCCCTTTTTACAAATAGACGACTCACTCACATTAGAGAGAACGCAATTGAAAAATGTGTCAATCAAAAATTGCACGCGGCTGAATAACTTGAAAAAGTTAATTGACAAATAATATATCACAACATGCAGTAGAAAAAACAAATGACAAGTTTTGTATGGAATGTTTAACATCATCGTAGGTGCGGTTCTGGTTGTAGCAGCAGGGTGGCACGCTATAATAATAAAATGGTGTAAATATTCGGAATCGAATGTTGTGCAGATTGTAATCGGCGAAAAGGAAATGCCTTTAAAACGATAATTCGCTGTTAAAGCGCCGTTCCTATTTGTGTATACTATATGTAGATCTGATTTAGCTGATTAGTCGCAATGGAATTTACTGGATATGTATCTGCATGTTATTATTGCTCTAGGGGGTATGTTTATTTAACGCTCCACCAGTCCTACCAATAACAAAATGAAAATTAGTTTCTGCCTGCATTTGCTTGTTTAAATTTAGCTACTGTTAACAAAAAACATACATCGTATGGTTTTGTCTCGGTAGACAAAATAGATTTTATTTTATGCTAGTTAGAATTGCATTCATTGTAATTGTCAGATCGATATAAAACACACAGCAGAATTCCCTTTGCGTGTGTAACTAAAAGGTTCGATTTGGTTAATCCTTCAACAGGAAGAACCTTACAGAATTTAGGTTTTTCATACCTTACTGATGCCCTATGGCGCTGCCTAGTTGCAATTATTAGTTTTTGTAATATTCTGTCAGCAGCTGTTGCAGTGAATCCAAGTTACATACACTCTCTTCATTTAGAATCATTTTTTCTGATTGGAAAATTTGTAGGTATGTACTATTAGGTTCTTATAATCTTGAAATTAAAGACACATTGAAAAAATTATGTAGTGCTCATACACTAAAAAAATGATAAATTGAGTTAAAAATTCATCGAATTCTATTTTACTATTAACCAAACTTTATAATGGAATCCTGGGCAAGACTAAACAAAAAGTCTAAAAGACAAACAAAATGTATGTTTATAGGCAACAGCGTTTTATTAACGTTTATAAATCAGCAGCATCATTAAAAAAAATTGAGAAAAAAGAAGTCTTTTTTCTATAGACTTAAAATTACTGCATTTGTAATTATAACTAATTACGCGGTCAACATAATTTGAAATTGTTCATTCTATTCTCTAACTAAACACAATTACTTTTAATAGTTATGCACCTAGTAAATATCCAAACACGTAAGCAACAACATTTTACTGATGTTGCGACCTCGACATCTGTTCAACCCGAATTGTAATTTGATTTGCGGATCGTTTTCCCCAGTGAG
The DNA here is from genome assembly GCA_011009095.1 of Ignelater luminosus. Lineage (NCBI taxonomy): Eukaryota > Metazoa > Arthropoda > Insecta > Coleoptera > Elateridae > Ignelater > Ignelater luminosus. Next base: position 4,775 of record VTPC01089971.1, read on the forward strand.
GCGTATTTGACCATTTTACCTTATCATCGGGTACTAAATCTGAGACAAGTTTAAATTATAAGGTAAGAACCGTTGTGTTAGTATACTATAAACAAGATCTAAATTTAGATTCACTCACTACCTACTCTTTAAACAATGAATAATTGTTATCTGTAGTATCATTTCATAAAATTTGATAACGCGTGAAGGATCGATTTGAAGAAATATTATAAACGAATAACAAAAAGTTTAAAGACAAAAAGACACAATTCTAGAAGTAAAGAAAAAGTATGTAATACAATAATGGAGTGTATGTCCATTCCTTTGGGAAAATCCCGGCAATAACAGTTCACTGCAAATACAGTATCAGGTAATACAACTGCTGAACGGTATAACCTATAACTAGTATAAGAAAGAAAATGTTTCTCAAGCCGAAGATTTATAGTATAAGCCAACGACTATAAGAACACGGGCGTTATAAACCGCTGAATGATATATTAACATGTTTTAATACATAAACGTTTTGTTTTAATTAACCCTCAGCATCACACTTGTTAATATAGTTTGAAAGTTTCGAATTAAGAGTTAATTTAGCTTGGTATAGCAAAGTTTCTCTTTTATGCCTGGCTAAAGTTTTGCTACCATCAATTTAAATACATGGCATAAAATATACACGTGCCATAACAGTTGTATACATTAATTTACTAAAGTAACTCTAAGGTACGCTTCATGAAGCCTTCACTATTATGTAATTTATGTAAAGTATTAAATTGGTAGGAAACAAGCACTAGTTTTCTCTAGAAATTATTGAATAGGTATAAACGGGTACTATAAAGTAAAATTTAAGTTTATATTAGAAAGATTTAATTCCTAAACTTTACTATAGCGGTTTTCCCTAAACCATCTCAAATATTAAAATTGTTATGAATTTACATAGAATTATTTCTAAACGTATATGCACAAAGATAGCACTGTTAGAAGATTTAATTCTTAATCCAATCATATAAAAATGTATACATGCCATATACAGGGTGAGTCATAATTAGGCGTAAAAATTGAAACGAAGCTTCCTTAGTCCGAAATAAAGGAATTAACCGAATATTTCCGAGTACCAAAATGCTTCCTTACAAAGTTACAGGGCGTAGATCGAATCGATTGGATTCTTTTTATGGAGTTTTCTAAAAGATCTAGTTTACCATGAGGCAATTAACATCAGGGCACAATTGCTACAAAGAATTGTAGAGGCCGTCTAAACTTTAATATTTAGCAGGTGTTGTTAATATGACGGTGTCAGTGGTAGGTAGGCACCTGGAACAATTGATATAATTGTTAGTATTATTGTTTAGTTTCTTATTAATTTTGTTTTTATCTTGATGTATTTTGCACGAAATAAGAAAATTCTTAACATGCTTTATCTATCTAAAGAAGCTAACTTCAATTTCTTACCTCTAATTATGACTTAACCTGTGGAGTATATAATTTAACAAAAACCTGCAAGTAAAAAGGAGAAAGCTATAAAAGTAATACACTGTATCTATCTTGGTATCAGTATCAGAAATATGCTAAGTTGGAGAATAAATGAAAACAATGGTGGACGTTTAGGAGAATGCCATACTGTTTAGATTGCAGGATACCCATATAAAAAACACGGCGTACCTGGAACCATTCAGAGAAAAAAATTTCACGTTTGAAATATATGAGCTATTTTAGTTTTGTAATAAAAAAAACGCCATACTTCATGCCAAGAAATTTATTTACACAACAACTAGAAAAAAGAAAACATAAATTAAGTTTCTATAAAATTTATTCTTCTTTAAGTTTTATGAAAAAAAAAAATTGTACACCAAGTCGTGCCAGGCTACGTGCTCGAAACGTGATACACAGAAACGGGCCTGAATTTGTCCTCCCCCAGTTTTTCGGAAGAGCATGTATAAAAATAGATTGAGCTTTGTCTTTCGTTACCCTTCTCATAGGAGCTATGCATGTAGATGTTTTGGGCTTCATTCTCATTTACCTTTTCAAAGAAGTTATTCACAAAAACTGACTCTTTTCTTTCTCAGACAGGCTATCTACAGCGGTCCACGGTTGGTTTTACTTTTTATCACTTTCTTGAGGAATCAATACATGAAAATGTCTCGGGTTTGCTTTCTATTAATTTCCCAAAAAGAACTGTTTACGAATGCTCATGGTACTTTGTTTTTTATTATAATTTCTTCAAACAAACTACATATGAAATTTAATTTGTTTTGCCTTTAAACAGTCTACCCGCTGTAACTCTGAAATCGGGCTTAGTCCTGCATTAGACTACCCAAAAAACCTGATCACGGACACTGATTGGGTTTTGCTTTTTATTAACCATCTCGAAAAAACTATATGGGAATATAAGTGGGTTTCGCCTTTGAACTATCTATTAACCTTTTCAAGATGGTTTGGGCTTGAGCTTTCATTTACAATTTTAAAAAAGTTATGCACAGAAAACACCTGAACTGCTTTCAAACGTGGTTGCTTACGGTCTTCTTTTTTTACCAACTTTTCTGAGGACGTTATTCAGGGAAATATATGATGCTTTGCCTTCCATTGCCCGTCCTAAGGGAACCGTGCACAAAAATCTATAGGGTTTGATACCTCAATAACTATCTCCAGAGTGTTCTCAAATTGATTTTTAGGTAGTAAAAAGAATATATTACGTTTATCAATAATATACGCAGCAAACCAGCTTGTACTAATAACAAAAGTTGCTTTCCCAAAACAATCTCTGATACATTTTGTAATGTCACGGAAACCATGCAGGTATTGGCTCAAAAAATTATCTAGTTCAAGGTACAAATCTTCGGTGTAGCGTAAACACTACCCCTTCCACGAACAGTTTCAGAAAATTTTTGATGTCACGACTGGGGTACAATAGACACTGTTTTGTTTGCTTAAATTGACAAATTAGTGTGTTGAGCAGTCAAAGAGATTTTCAATAGTATTTTCCGACATACGCCTCGAATGTCTCAAACTACTTTTGATCAGTCTTCAAGATTGTTCAAATTTTGAAGAACATGACCTGTAAAGTGAATTTTATCAAAAAATTATATTAAATAAATTTTGTAAAAGTAATATGTTCCTACGAGTAATTGATAAAAATTTAGTATTTAAAATCAAACACTTGGTCTTTTACTTAAACTATTTTTAAGACTTTGGGTGTGTAGTTTCCAAGACATTATAACAAATTATTATATCCATTACAACGCATGATAATAAGCGTTACTGTGAAATGACGTAAATGACTACAGAGAGATGTAACACCGACCAAAACCTAATAAACAAGTACAAAACCATTCAGGTAGAACAAAATCTAAATTACGAAGAGATAGGTGTAACCTTTGTGACACGGACAAGGAGTCAATGTTTAGTCAATTTTGTTAGTTTAAATACAATAATCTGTAAGACAATGGCAATCTTTCAGATTCAAATTGTCAGTTACTTTTACCAAATAGTTGTTGCCTTAACATAGACATTGGAGAATAATAAAAAACAAAATAAATTAGAAATATGTTTGGTAGACGTGAACGAATTTTTGATTTATTGTTTTATGAATAATGCAATTTTATATTTCTGTCATATGTACATAGTTCTCTGAAACACTCGTGTTATTATTTTTATAACATAAATAACATTTTGATTAAAACAAACGTTGAACAAGAATAACACGTTCCAGTTAAGGTAATTCCTTCTAGATAAAACCTAATGAAAACAACAAATTCAATTCATGTTTGTACAATCTTCCCCAATGATGTTATTTGTGTTTTATATGAATATTAATATTCAGCATTACATTTCCTCAATAAAAGGGTTGAGTCCTTCGCAATGTGTTCGGTGTTTACACAACGTAATATCCAACCAAAACACGAAGTGATCCAACAGAAAATATATCGAGCATTTTCCAGCAATTTACCGCAATATCTCCATTACTTAATATTGCAACAAATATACTCTTTAGGATGTTTTATTCGACCTTACAATCAGAAATCCTATACCCACTTCTTGTTTTTTGTTGGTATCTTCGTCTCCTTACATCACAAAAAATGTCCTTTATTTTGCTTCTGAGTAAACATTTATCCAAAATGACACATTTAGAGTTGTACCGGCCTTAAGGGAACGATTCAGGACATTTAGAAAGGACACTTAATTGTTTGTCAGTGTTTTAGCGGCAATTTTTTATATTTCCGCGTCGCCTACTCGTTTAATTCCTCCAACAATTCACTTTCTACGAAATTTTCGTTTCCCATCATTTAATTGCTTATCTGTTGTAAGCCCTTCCCGAGAGAAATAATGCTTCACATTCTCAAGTTTCTTCTTATATTGAAACTTGGAATTCGGGCAAATTTATGAAGCTCAATCTGGTTAACAAAATTAATTTATAATTTTTATAGTAGTTTCGGGATGTTTGCAAATTCAGATTGAAAATCCTTTCGCAGTTCGGAAAGTTAATTGAAATTAATTTGAAGGACGTAGTAAAATGTTTCTGAGGAAGGATTTTATTACCCTCAGGCAGTTGGATGATATAATAAAAGATAACAGAAGTTTCGGTTGTTTCCTGATCATTTAAGGAGAGAAAGTTTTCGGTGTCTTGTATAATAAAATGAAACCGTGGCATTTTCGTTATTTTGTTTTTCTTCAAATCAATTACTGTTAGGAAAAAAAGAAAGTTGATACATGTAATAGATTAAATCGTAACTTTGATGACGCTTGGTAATTAGAATGAAAAAGAAAATGTAAAGCCCCAAGATAAACACAAAATAGACATTGATGGACGTGAGCGTATATTGTGTGTTGTGGATGCGAGCGATGGTGCGTGTGCGTGTGTATATGTGTGTGTATCGTTGTCTTCGTCGTCCTGCTGAAACGGTAAAAAAGTTAGGCCGCATAAAGCATTTGTCAGATTGGATTGGAATTGCACGAGGCGCTATAAACTTTTTGATCCTAGCCGTTATAGAAATCTCGTTTTCTGGCAGCAGCCGGTGATTTGATAAATCAGTTATATCTGTCTCAGGACGTGTCGTATATATTGCAACGGGACTTGAAAACTGGATTTTCCTTCCAATAGTTTGGTTTGTGTTGAGGGTCAACAGAACAACAATTGATTTATATAGAAAGTTATTTAATCGGTTTTAAAGGGAAGAAATGCTGCCTCTTTTCCTGGTATATTCCTGGTGTTTGAAAATTTCGTTTTAGCTACAAGCACGTTTTTGTTAGTCTCACGGGAGGCAAAAAGAACGAGTTCGTTCTATAATACAACATACAAATTTCAAAAGTTTTGCTTTGTATTTTAATGTGGTGACTACAGAAATATCTTAATATTGTTGCGAGAGTTGCACGGTAATCTATCCAGGAAGAAAACATCTACTATGCTAACAATAATATTTGATTTGTCCTTGCCAGCGCTTTTGTAGTGTTATATAGTGTAATTTATTTCTAATGATGTCATTACTTGACCAAAAGTATTTTTATTATTATCATCAATCTTTATAATAAAAAATCTTTTTTCTACTAAAATATCCTACCTGTAATCTACAAATAGTTTAGTAGAAATACTATGAGGTAGTTTCTTTTTATTCAGTTTCTTTGCCCTTGACTCAGTTTAGGTTCCTTGATAAATCCCTGACTGTCGGCGTTGTGTAATTTTTGCCTAGTAGCTTAAATCATTTTACGCAAATACATTTGTAAAACCAGGGTGGGTCTTAAATTTGATGATTCTTTGGATCAATTCTATAACCTGATTCTGCATCTATTAAGGCTTTTTCTGAACATTTTAGAATATCTTTAAATTTACAAATCTATTCAAAGGGCGAAAAAAAGAAGAGTTTAGATTAACATTACTTGATTTCTATAAAATAATAAGATTTCCTTATTCCATCAAAGTAATCCAGTTGTGTAAGGTATGTATCAGAAGTAGCTGGACAAACTTTACTGTTTTAAAATATATTTAGGCGGCGTTGAAAAGTTATGCGACTGCTTGTATAAAATTTGCAACTTGTCGAATCTTGATTTTCATTAGTGGTGTTACAATTATTGCACTGAAAGAGAGAGAGCAAGGTAAAATTACCTTAAATAAGTTGCCGAGTATATAATATGCTTGGATCGCACAATCAAAAAACAGTTTCAAATCATTTTTTAAAAGATTTTAAACGTAGTACCTTATATTCGATTTTTACTCGATATTCGAAAAATATTGAACCAGAAAATAAAAAGAAACCTAAAAGGAAACCAATTTTGACCTCGGTTAGAATTAATAATTTGAAGAAAGCTGCTGAAAATCGTATTGATGTAAGTACCCGGAAACTTTCTAACAAATATAATGTTTCCAAAGATACAATCAGTCGCAGTTTGATTAAAATGGATATAAAACGATACAAAAGAAGTATCAGACCCAGATATTCTGAAAACAATTACGAGAGATACCCTTAAAATGCAGACTATTGCGGAAGAAATACTTAAACGAAGACGTAACTGTTATAATAGGCGACGAGAAACATTTTATATTTTCCAACAGTTGTGATATTAGTAACCGAGGTTATTATATCAAAAATAAAAAAGACGCCCCATAAGACGTAAGATTCATTAAAAAATCGAAATTTGAACCGAAGGTGTTAGCTTGGTGTTCAATTTCTGGCAAAGGAATCGTTAGTATTTATTTACAAACACAGAAAGAAGAAGTCGTTAATTCAAACACGCATATAAAAAAATGTTTACCTAAAATGCTCGATTTCGTTAAGAAACATCATGAATATGACAAAATACTATTTTGGCCTGACCCAGCTACAAGCCATTATGCGAAAACGACCCATAATTGGTTAAAAAGCATAAAGATATGGATAGCACCAAAAAATGCAAAACCACCCAATGTGCCTCAGACTAGACCGATCGAGTATTTATGATCAATCTTATCTCAGTTTGTGTATGACAATGGCTGGAAACACGCATTATTAATTGTTTCAAAAAATCAACCTGAACATCATCCAGCACATGATAGATGGCATCAAGAGCAAAATACGCAAAATAGAATACCACGGTTTCCATGCTGTCTAATTTATTTAAATTTTTTTTGTATGTACATTGTGTTGTTTATAATTAATAAAATATTCTCTCATTCTGTTTCATTACTGTCCAAAAAGTTACTTGCAACTTTGTCCAGCTACTTCTGATACATACCTTATGGTAATAGTAATGCCGTAATGGTAATGGTAATGCTCTCTTTTTCTATTTTTCACTTCTTTATGGAAACATGCGGCTTTAAGTATTGCATGTCTATTAATAAGACAAATAAACACTAAGCATTTATTGTAGGGCAACAACTTCTAAAAACTGAAAATTATACAGTAAAAATTTAGTTTAGTATGTGAATCAAAGCTACTATTTCAGAATGTGATTCGACTAGTCGCCTCTGATGTTTACATTACTATTCTTAAAATTACAGCCTGCTCATACGTTATACTCGCAACCGTTTGTGCGATAATCGAAATAATACGCAGCTAGACCTCCGTAACACTTACCTCTAGTTTTAGGTGAAATATCAAAACAATCTGTAAAAAAGTAGGAAATAGAATTTACATGACGTAATGAGTTTATGTACCTTTAACATTAAATGGTACAACGTATCTTTGCCCTTTAATTGAAAGTACTTGTACTAGTGTTAATATTAATAATTTTAAAAGAAATGAACTTAGATTCATTGCACTGACCTAATTAAATTGGAATTAATTAAAAATGACGTTTTTGGTTTAATGAATGTAATGAACATCAAAAATACTTATTTAATTGCTAACTTTATTATTATACTGCTGGTTTTAAACAGTTAAACAGAGCAAATTATAAGGCTGTAAAGTTTTTGCTTTTGTAGTGAACGTTTTGAATATAGCCGTTGATATTACAACATACAATTTAAAAATTCCTCAGAATAGGAATAGTTTCTATAATCTTTAGATGCTTTCCGGGACAGTCTAGTAGTATGACACGCCAAACTTGCTCAGCGGGGTGATTTGGGTAGTTACAAACCTACATCACTAACAATTCACTTATTCTATGAAAACTGCTACGAACATCGTTGAACAAACCGTTGTTGCATTAGTCGTGTCGTGTATAAAGAACAATGAAGATCAGATTTTAATCTGTTTGGTAAATACGCCGGAACTATATCACATTTGGCAATAATAACTTGGCTACTTTCTTTAATGAAACACAACACTTAAACCTACAAAACAGCCGATTGATTTGTAAAACGAAAATGCTGCAGCGAACTTCGGCTAACTCACAAAATAAATTCCTCTTCTAACTTTTGCTGAGTAGACCACCACGTCTTATTGCTGACCGACTACCAAGTTTCTTTAGGTGATGAGTGCTGAAAAGGAATTTCTAACATCTACTGCAGACTTTTACAGTAGGAACACCCAGCACAAACGCCCTAGTTAAAGTCACGAAAAGCGATCTCACTAGAGGATAAATAAGCAATTTCTTAGAACAGCAATAAGTTTATATTTATCGAGTTACAAAATGAATCTCTAAACATACTTAGTACAGTGGATATCTCAAATGGGATTTACTACGTTAGGAGATTTACGAATACAAGTTAGGAATATTTAAAGTGATCAAAATAACATAGCACATACCTTAAATAGTTTGAGATTTTAGTTCTTTTAGGAAAAAGCATCTTTCACGACAGCTACTTTGAGTGCCTTGTTAGATTAATTAATAGTAGTATTTCATTATTAGTTCGTTATAAGTTTCAAAACTTTATGAAATATCTTTTGCTAACATTTTGGGGCAGTCTTATAAAAATCTTGCTTATGTCTTGAAGTTCGAGCTGTGTCCATTCTATACATGATCTTGGTTGTACAGGAGTTGTTGACTCCTTCTAAAATCTAGTAGTTTACTGAATTCATTGCGTTCTGTTATTGTATACGGTCTGCCATATGGCCTGTTTTTTATTTGTTACTTTGTTTGGTTTGATTTACCGTCTGTATTAAAGCTTTTATTAGTAAATATTGTTTTGCTGGCCAACTTGGTATACTGTAATTTTTAGAGTTATTGCTTTGTGCCTTGTTTTCTGAATATTTGACCAATTTTATAATCAGTATTATAAAACATTCGCGATTTCTGCATTATATTAACTTGATTTTGCTTTGCTTCCATTGTAATTTGTTCTGCCGTATAACCATAGCCGGTATAAGCTATAAAGCCTATTGAAGCATGGTCGGAGATAACTTATGGAGCATGGAACTATTCAAGATGTTTTGATGGATTGTTATTTTTAGTTGTATCTTATCATCTAATTATCTACTGGCGCCTACACGTCAAGATGATAAATGTCTAAATTGTATTAGAACAGAACGTACCTTACTTATGTAAGTACTATAGGAAGCAATTGAAATTTAACGACGTTGACGGCAGCATCAGCTGGCAGATTAGAAATTTTAATAATTAATTGGCTTTGCATTTACACAGTTCTCAATAATAATATGTGAATGCTTAAAGTTTACCATAATATAATAATAATATCAGTGTATTTGGACATCTGAGATAATACTTTATCGTGTCAAGATTTATTTTCCAGCAACATATTAAAAAAATCACTACTCCAATTTTATTGAAACTAGGGAAGGAGGTGCAACATTGCCACGCCTGTAGATATAAGAGTTTATTTCATATATTTAAGCTCATATGGCTCTTCAAAGTTCATCAATCCATTCTCTCATAGACTAGGAAATTTTAGCCGGATACTGTTTACCTGTACCTTTAGATTGAAAAAATATATCTTTTGATTAATTCCTAACCCTCTATGCAATTTATGAACATGACCAATGATCATGAAGAGTTAGGTAGCGATCATGAGAGAATTCTTTCAGCTAGTTGTATGAGCGGATAAGTTGCACAACATTCACTAATGGGTGTAATAAAAGAATAGACACAACGACACTATTAAAGAATCATATCTGAGTTGAGGTGGTTTTCTCTATTTCAGTATAAGAAGTTGTGTTAGATTTCAATGAAATGCAGTTTGGATACTTCCATAATGATAAGAAAGTAGCTGCTTTCCTAATGAAACCTGGAAATTCTAGGACTTAAAGTCATTTCTAAAACTCTACATTACCTAGCTGTTTAAAATTTCAATTAGTAACATCTGGGAATGCAAAACATAGCCACAATGAACTCCGTTTTGTTACTTTTTTTTTCAGATTTCAGCGACCATTCTGACCATGTTCCCAAGGTGATATCAAAAAACTAAAAGTATGGGTGTCTCTTATTTTTTGATGTAGAATACGATTCTAAAGTAGAAAGATTCTTGCAAATGTTTCAAATTTCAGCGGTCATTTTGATCACGTTCTTGAAGAGATATCAAAAAACGAAGACAAATCTAAAGTCAAAATTTAAAATTTAAGAAACAATGCGGACAGACAGACAGACTTCGCAAATTCAGTAACGACTCCTGCGGAGTTGAAAATACCCCTTAATGAGCATAGACGAAATGAGTATTTGTAGATAAACATCTTAGATGATCTCGTTAGTTTCCTTGTTTATGTTTCTTGACTTATTTGATCATAACAACAACCAGTTGATTAGTTTTGGGTTTGGCCCAGGCGCGCGTTTTGTAAAATCGAACTCTTCAAAATGCCTTGCTGCGGAAGTTTTCTCTTTAACATGACCGTTTGGAACACGTATCAAAAGGTAATTTAATATTATTAGACTCTGGTACTCATTCGTTCGTGTATTGCTGTAGCATTTAATTATTCTCATTTTTCAAGGTTTGAGACTATTCCTCAATTCTCTCTTTTCAATTATCTCTGTTAATATCACTGGTCAACACAATTTTTACCCAGAATCATTGATTGATAAAATTAGTTAGCTGATATAAAGTATAAACAACTGGAAAAGTTATAGCGTTGGCTTAGTTCAAGTTACGGAGAAAACTCACATGTTGAAACTTGTTTCAGGCATGATGCGACCTGATAATCCATGGCACGGGACGATTGTCATCTCCTCGATTGTCATTGGTTGATATTCCCTAGGGAGGGGATAAGGGTGTTGCTAGTATTTAAGCGATGCTATTTCAACTAAAACAATTTTGTTAAGGCACTGAATCGTGAAGGTAACGGTTTCAAATACCCCAAAGAAAAATTTCCAAAAATATTAGAAGCAACACTAAAAGAAGGCATTTTTGTCGGACCCCAGATACGAGAAATAGTAAATGATAAAACATTTGAAACCAGATTAACACCACTAATAAAATAGCCTGGTTATCCATGGTACAAGGTTTCACTAACTTTTTGGGGAACAAAAAAGCAGATAATTACTAAGTGTTAGTAAAAAATATGATACAAGAATTTCAAGCTATCGGTTGTAACATGTCTCTTAAAGTGCACATCCTACATTCTCATGTGGATTTCTGCCCTGGGAATATGGGCGATGTTAGTGACGAACATGGCAAGCGCTTCCACCAAGAGATGTTAGGAATGGAAAAACGGTACTAGGGCAAGTGAAATTCTGTTATGTTAGCGGATTACTGTTGGACACTAAGAAGGGAGGCTGTAGATGGTGTTTATAAGCGACAGTCTAATATTTCTTCTCATTTTTAGATGTTAACAGTTATAAATATGAACTGAAGTACATTTATAAGCACAACAACCTTTGTATTGAAATCCAAAACAAAATAGAGCTAACTTGTACCTCTGCATTGTACTAAAATAAATGTTTGTACATTCTCTGTTATAATTAGCATGCGTTATCTTATAGGGATTCCAAAAGTTGAAATTTGTTGACCAGTGTATTCTGTACTCACAGTAAATCGGGGAATTCACAGGTCGACACAATTAAATCGTTTTTGCAAAAAAATATCGTACAAAGACGCATGATTTCCCAAATAAATATCAATAAAATAACATAACGAAACTACTAGCGTTTTCGAAGTACACTGTCATTCATACCAATTAAGGCACCTAACTTCTTCAGTTAAGTACATTATACTATCTAGAATAAAACGATGTACCAGTACGAGTTCAATAATTAGGTAGGACGCTGTACTAATGTCATCAGGATAAAGATAAAGATAAAGATAAACCCTTTACCTGACTGAAATTCATTCAGTTACAGTATTCTTTGTTGTGCTTTCTAAAAAATATTTCAATGCCGTGTTTACTTTGTAATGTTGTTTTAAAATTGTATGCCGTCTTAATAATTCTGGGTATATATTCAATTATTTTTGGTTGTTAGGTCTTTTGTTGAAAGTATTTTTCAATTTATTTGGTACAATGTTTATTTTGACACGCATGTGATTCTTCGAAAAGAATTGTTTATCGTATCTTAGTTGTTTAAATTTCCTGAAAATATGAAGACTAGAAGCGCTGTCCCACTTCAAGCTTGTTTTAATATGGGTTGATTTATATTTAATTTTCCATCACGTGTAGGGGATTTTCTGTACCTACAGACGATTTCTGTGTGATCCTGACTTTTAATTTGTTGCCTCGGGGTCACAGGTCGTAACAGACAAGAATATTCCATTGTATAGATAGGGATGTTTGCTATTCCATTTTTGTTTTATTCGAGGTTAATAGAGTTGCTTCTAGTTAAGGCGTGGTTTTATGTTTAGCCGACTTGGCCCATAGTTAGTGGGTTACGAGTCACAGTCAGTGAAAGAAAGAGTCGAGTTTCGTCTCGAGCATTCTAGGGTCGTCATTAAAATATTCTACCGCAAATTTAAATCGTTTGTAAAGTTATTAGGGCTCTTCAAAAAGGGCTTCTTTGAGCTATTTCTTTTACGGCTACCTAGTCGAATGTACTTCTAGAATTTTGCTAGTAATTGGGAATAAAAATCTCCAAGTTTGTAGTTCACGAGTTAAATTATTTTAATCAGAATTTTGTCCAACTAAAGGTTGGGATTGTAAATACACTGTCATCCTTTTGTTCTCGAGGGTATCAAATCTTTTGGTACTGAAAAACTGACGCTTAATAAACATTTCGTCTTAAAAACTTGACTGGTGGCAGTCAATATTTGTTAATAGTTTTGTGAAACTGAGTATAAGAGTATGTATTTGTTTTTTTCATTCAAACAGTTTTCTAGAAACGCGTAAAAGTAGTTTTGGGTGTCGCTTTGTGATTGAAAGCGCGCAAGGGTCACTGAACATTCCGACCCCGGTCACGTTAAGTGAATTTACGAGAAAACGTTTTTTTCATGTCTGTAGTCCAAGTGTGGTAGAGTCTTCCGTTGAAATTCTGTATTAACTGTTTACTATTGTAAGGTGCTTTTAGTCTAGTAATTTTATTTGTTATTTCCTTTTGTGGAACAAAATTAGCTGTATAAATAGCTTTCGAAGTGAATTTTAGGCAAAGGGTACGCGCAGTTGAAGCTGTATTTAGGAACTTAATTTTCATGAATTTAATTCTTTGCTGTAGATAAATAAAAGCGTATGGCTTATCGTGTTTCTTTTCAACACATACAGGGTGTTTTCAAACTTGGTGTATTTATTTAAACAGGTGCTTATTCGTATTGTAATAGACCGATATTAACGTAAAAATACTAGAAATTTACAAAATTTAATAAATCACTTTTTTTCATTAAATGTTGTCCCAAGTACGGCCCTACAGCCGCGTTGTCTACCTGAGAAACTCCAATTTTTAATGTTTATTTAAACAAAATAGTTAACTGGGTTCAAATTGGACAGGCTGAAAGCAAGCAATTATAGACAAGGTTATTTAGGTGCATTCTAAGAATTTTGAGAAACATGAAAGAAAGTTGTTGCCTGGGTATAATAGTATAATAGATTTTATGACCCTTTGTGTTGTGGTCCCCAATACTATAATTACCGTTACTACCACCAATTTCTACAATACAATACAATTTTATTTAAAATTTAAAAGCTTTAAGTAAAATTCTAATTGTGGTAATACTAGTTACTTATCTTAAAATAAATATGCACATTAATTGTTTATCAAAGCAATATATGATTTACAACAAGTATTCGAAATTGTAGTTATTCGTTTAAAGAAAATACTCAATATGCCATTGTACATTAATTTACTTTTACAAGTAAATTTAATAATCATAAACAAAGTCTTTACGCCTTACCCCATCTTCCTTTTCATAGGTTATATTTTTACAAACAAGAAAATGGTCATGTGAAGTACCATCTCTCTCGGACACAGGTAAAAACCTTCCACTACAAACTCAGAAAGTGAAACTTCCGCGCCAGGCCACTATCTAGCCCTTCTTACATTTTCAAAAGTCAGTATCTCCATTATATTAAAACTTTTACTAGGGTAATGTTTTGCCCAACGACACTGTTAATTGTGTAGTAGTACCTGTTAAAATTAATATCCCAAGATCTAAAACACCCTGTATATTGCAGATAATAGAGCATAGTGTTTTATCACTGTAGTCAGTCAGTAAAACTTTGTTAACAAAAATCTTTAGTTAAAAATCCTCTTTGTTTATTGTCATAAGTCACGAGGTCTAATTTCATTGTTGATATTGTGGCAAAATTCAATAATTTGATTATTATAATATATTTATAAATTTCTCTTTACATACATATTAATTCTTTTTTGTTAAATGCATTGTGTTTTTTATGACATTTCTTATTATGCTAAATAACTCGTTGCGTGCAAATACATCTTAGCATTTTATTTGTTTATTGTTTCTCAATATTTTAAGCAAAGTGTAAAATATACAGTATACGCCAAAACGTCTGCACCATATAGAAAAACTTTTTATTGAATGACTTATAAAAAATTTGTTTCCGGTATCAGGTTTTGATTGCTCCAGAACCAAACATGACCTAATCAAAAGTAATCATGTGGTCTCCATTACCTGTCAAATTTGACATTTTTAGACAAAATTTAACCGAATTTTAAAAAAGTTATCAGAAAAAAATGTTTCCTTTGTAATTGTTTACCCGTATGCAAATTTTCAAAAGCTTACCACGATTTTCATATTTTGTCATTACATATTTCTGTATTAGTACGGCACTTCCACCCAAGCGGTATAGCGTGATCAAAAGGTCGTTGTATAAGAGTGGCTGTAGAATTTATGTCGTGTCTGACAATAGCTACGCATAGACACAACGATTTAATCAGGAGCGATAGCAAATATTATCCCCACAAATAGCTAATTAATCTGATTTTACTACTTTGTAAGTTTATTAAAATTGAACAAAATGTAATTTAAAAGTACTTTCCTTCTTCTTAAATAGTACACTAGTTATTTCATCAATGTTAGGATTTTTGTATTAATTTTATTTACTTCACAACATATACTATGAGTTTTGTAAATTCAAAGTGTGAAAGTAGCACGAAACTGTGTGTTATAATCAATATTGTGAATATTATCCAGAGCATAATCTAAATGTATGCTTAGATTTCCAGTATTTACAAGAGTATTCTTGCCTGATAACTCAATAGAATACAAATTTAACGAAAACTTAGTAGCATGATGACAAGATTAAAAATTCACAGCTGTGAAATTACAAGGAAGAATTAAGAAATTAAAATCTCTTTCGCTTTTTTCCAATTTTTGTCTTCGTTAATGATAACACAATCCGTCAATTAGAATAAAATGTTGCCGACTTTCCATTTAGGTTTGCAGATAAGTTTCAGTGTTCTTATTTCCATAATTCGAAATTTTTCATCGTAATGACTGATATAAACCTCACAATGCAAAAGTAATTAAAAAGAAGAGAAAGAGTCTCATCTCCTGAAAAAATTGCGCTAAAAGGGTTCAAAAGTGAATTTGTACCTAAAAGGGTTGCTAGAAACTGTCATTCTTGATTATCATTCGTGTGCAGGTTTCTTTATACATAGCTTTTACTTTCACCGTTAGAACTAAAATCATCTAAAATTCGACATTTAAAAGTTTAAGTGTTAAACTTAATTTAATCAAAATTGAAATTAACAACTCCTTTCTAAGTTTCCACATTAAAATAATTTTGTCGCAACTAATCCAATCGTTGTTCTACGAAACCTTTATTAAAGTCTCCAAACAATTTAGTTCTTAATCTAATCCTTATCCGAAATTCCGATGCTCATTTCAACAAAGCTCAACACCCTTGACGGTAGTATATATGTATATGTGTGGATTTACCAACAAAACGCATCGGTTCAAGCTTTACTCTCACGAATTGGAATTGTAAATAAGGATTTAAAGTAAGTAAATGTTTATATCCATCTGTAGATTTACTAGATCCAACCGACGACAACTCGACCGAAATCCGAAGGTTTAAAATTAGTAGTATAACGATGTCGGAAAGTGACACCTTTAGTTTAGATGACAAGTTTACAAGCTAATTCTGAATTTGCTGAAAGCCACAAATTTGTGTTCGTGTGTTAAGTAATCCACCTGCCTTGAACTGAAACCGCATTCATATATTCATCCGGTGAATATTATTCTGAAGTTCGTGCGACATCCGGATCTAATCCTTTAGCACTTTCGTGAAACGGATTTAGGAAACCGCCAAGGTAATGGGGCCTACTTTGTCATCACAAAGTGGCATTTTTTTGTAAAATGGAGGAAAGTAATTTGTGTTGATGTGTCTTTTCTTCTTTTTGCTGCTACTAAAAAATCAATATTAAACCTTACATTATATTTTCAGTGGAATATTTTTAGGAACTTCTTATAAATACCTAGAAAATACAATTCAGTCTTGTTTATGCCAATTCTAACGTGATTTTCTATTCATGACGATAGAAATGTTCTCTCTTCATATGCAGATGTCGGGTATAACTTTGAGCATCCTCACTTCATCTCTTGTTAACCGAGATATTTAAGCCAAACGCAAACAATTTGAAATTCCATTTAAACTGGATTGCATTCCCAGTCAGATTTTGCGGTAAACCGTGGGCGGTCCATTGAGTACGGGCGTATATATGAATTTTACTGTCTAAATCTGTATGTCGCTTTGGACAACGGGCACAGCCGCAAATCAATATTATGATTGATAACACTGACAGTTAATAATTCGTCTAGTAAACGTATAATTTGTTGACCTGATTGCTTCACGGCATACTCGTTTCAATCGGATATTTATAGTTTTGGTGGCGGACGTTCGAGTTCCTGTGTGTATCAGTGTGTGAGTGAGCGTTACGTGGTGTACGAACTGATTTATTGCAAACGTTATAGTTTTTAGCGGAGGCGCCTTCCGAAAATGCTCCGGAGAGTGTTTTTAGGGGTGAATGGTGAACATTTATTTGATTACTGGTATGCGTGCCGAAATGAGGATTCAAATGGGAAAATTTAAAACAGACATCTAGAAACGCTTACAGGCGCAAATATTTATTTATAAGAGTAAATGTTTTATGTGTAGGTAAAGCATACTTTATGTTTCTATAAAAACGCTACCTTAAAATGATGATTTATGGCCTCAAGTAAATGCAGTTTTTACGGTAATCGCAATAAAAGAATAAACAACTGCTCAAATGAAAAGGGCTATAGTGTTATAAGAAGTTTGAAAATTAGTAAAAAATGGGAAAAAATTCTTTACTGTATTATCTTTGAATGAATTCACTTTTCCAAAAGCTAAACCGTGCGTAGAAGTTTGGAAGTCAATAGGGATTTACATATCTATGTTGGTATTAGAAGATTTAAAGGTGAATCGACATTTTTTTATTTTCAAGTAGATTTTGAATTGGTATGTACGTCGATTTTGCATTGGTTATCAAAATTTAAACTTTAAACTTTAAAATAATTGCTATAAAAGCTTAAATTCTGATTGTTACGCCTCTGCTCTGTATATGAAAAACTCGATCAAAGTTTTCTCTGCAGAGCAGTAAGAATAAAATCTGTTGTTACAATCATACATGTCGAGAACACGTATTTGATTTAGTTTAGGGTTTTTAGTTCATTATTAGTTAGACTGCTACTGAATTGTACCTGAGGAGACTCCGCGGCATGTCTACACTTTATTCGTAGCTCAATACATAAGAGAATTTTTGGATAAGACATTCTCGCGAAAAATTTCCAATCAATTAGGGACAAACTCTAATTGCATAGTTATTATTTACAATAATAAAAAATTTGGTTAAAAGCTTAGTTAAAATCTAGTTCTTAATAAGAATTAACATAATGTTTGACTTTTGCCACAATGTCAAAGAATTATTTCTTATTTTGTTTTCTATGGCGTATTTAAAATTTTCAAAAATTTTAAATCAATGACTAACGCCTTGTTATACACTGCACTTGGTGATCTTCAAAAAAGGATACAAATAGGTTTAGTTTAATTACAGTTTGTCAGTTTTAAATGCATGATATTGATTTATTTATTTTCATGTATTAACATATGTTGCTTAGTTACTTGCAGCGTTTGTTTGTTTGTTTTTCAATTTGAGCACTAACTACTACCATCATATGACCCCGTGAATTCGACCCCAGCCCCGAGAAGTTTATTTCGAAATCCAGGCTCGAACTCACGTCACGTCGGTTCAGTGTGGCTTTGTTCTATTGGTGCCGTTTATAAAGGGTTTTCCAATAAGAGGTGTTATTTTGAATAGCCCGCTATTTCGGTAGTTGTCACTTTTGAAGCTATCATTTTTTGACATTCGACAAGTAGAAACTACGCCATTAATAAATATGGAACGATACACGCTTCAACAACGCATTGAAATTATTAAAATTCACTATAAAAATGGTGAAAATTTGGCAGAGACGGTTCGTAAAACTCGAACATTTTTGGGTCACCGTGAAGGACCTTGTCGGACCGCAATACAGAAATTGGTGAAAAAATTCGAGCTCTTGGGACAAGTTAGTGATGTGAAGAATAAAACCCGTGCACGTCGCTCAAGAACAGCCGAGAATATTGCTGTTGTAGCCAAAAGTGTTAAAGAAAACCCAGGTTTGTCCATTCCTCGTCGTTCTTTGGAATTAGCCATTCCACAAACGTCATTACACCGTATTTTGCATAAAGATTTGGGTCTTAAGGCTTATAAAGTCCAGTTAACACAAGAACTCAAGCCGGCCGATCATCAACAACGTCGTGTCTTTGCTGATTGGGTCGTTGAAATGCATGAAAATGATCCAGAATTCCATCGAAAAATCATCTTGAGTGATGAGGCCCATTTCCACCTCGGTGGCTTCGTCAACAAGCAAAATTGTCGGATCTGGGGCTCAGAAAATCCAAGAGTTATTGTTGAAAAGTCTCTCTATCCTCAACGTGTGACTGTTTGGTGCGGTTTATGGTCCGGCGGAGTCATTGGACCTTACTTTTTCGAAAATGAGGCTGGAGCAACAGTTACGGTGACTGGATTGCGCTATCGAGAGATGATTAACGATTTTTTATGGCCGGAATTGGATGGTATTGATCTGGACAACGTTTACTTTCAACAAGACGGCGCTACGTGCCACACAAGCAACGAAACCATTGATCTTTTACGGAAAAAGTTTCCGGACCGTGTTATCTCTCGAAGAGGTGATCACAATTGGCCACCGAGATCTTGTGATTTAACACCTTGCGACTTCTTTCTTTGGGGCCACGTGAAAGAGAAGGTCTACGCCAACAGCCCAGCGTCGATTCAAGACCTCAAAGATGGAATTCGTGAGGCTATCGAGGACATAGGGCAGCCACTTTGCGATTTGGTTATGGAAAATTTCATGAAAAGGATATTGTCCTGTAAGCGTGGTCGTGGTGGTCATTTGCCTGATGTTATTTTCCACTATTAACGGCATACCTTCCTCTTTATAATGAAATAAACATCCGATCATTTATATTAAAAAATGGCACTTTTCTTTGAATATCAAAATAACACCTCTTATTGGAAAACCCTTTACTATGTAAAGTATAGGTGTGACAGGTCTCATCATCGTTACACCACCTGAACCGATTACTTGTAGGTTTACTAAAAGACCACAGTATAATATATAAAGTGTAGTCCAAAGAATCTATGACAGCTAGGAAGAATTTTAACCAATCGCTTTACAAAAATTAAGTACAACAGAAAGTCGTGGTATGTGTGAAATCAAAGTTAACGCCAACCAAAATCACGAAAAGTCACATAGCATGCAGGAGAGATGCAAAAGAAATTGAAAGTCGCTCAAAAGTAAGGTACCTTTAATCATGGCATCCTATCTCAATAGTATATTAAATATTAAGAACGGTAAGGGTCATTTTCTGGTCCAGGACAAACGAATTTATCCCTTAGGTCCACAATCGTTGGATAACTTTATCGAAGGTATTATTGCCGTGGATAGAACTGTTGTTTGTCCTTTTCACAATTGTATCCTTCGATAAGGTTATCCAACAATTGTAAAAATGGGCCTTAATGTTCGGGATGCTTATGCTAGTTTTTGTACGACCGACAAAAATTATTAATTTTTTTAACCAAATTTCTGACGTTGAAAGAAATTCATCACGCATTATCAACGAGACGTCTTTCAGTTTTCAAAATTTGTTACTATGATTTTACCTGCAAACAAGCTTCAAAAATCGGCCTAGAAGTGAATGGTAGGTGTTCAGCATCAATACCTAAAAGATCTAAGGAACTAAGTTATAAAACAACATACAGAAGTCACAAGAATTGACTTGAGAAAAAAATGTAAATATATGTAAAAAATTCTTTTGGCATATTTTGTACAAGCAAACGAACCCTGGTAGCTTATGGCTCGAATATTTTATGTTGGAAGCTACCATATTTCTTGTTGATATTTCGAAATTTTCTATGTTGATTGTATTTCTTAAAAAAAAAGAACATTGGACACGGGCCGAAAAAGCTAGCTTTTTCACTAAGATAGAAATATAAAGTTTTTTAATAGAAGCACCAGAAGAAGAATTTCTGAATATTCAAGTAGAAATGATACTAGAAATGGCGGGGGCTTGTAGAAGGTAAGAGTTGTACAACATGGCTGTTAAAGACAAAAAATTGTGGTGAATTTATTTTGGCAAAAATTCCTAATACAAGAATGTACATTCCGCGATCATTCGTCATTACCAACATAAAAAATAAAATATTTCAAGCTACAACCAAATTACCTTAAGCCTTCTCACCTATTTTTCAATTTTCGAGGTGGAAAGTGTACGGTTTAAATGGTAGGAAAAGACATGATTGGCAGTAGGCGTTAAAAAATTGCGGAACATTTGAAATTGCAAGATCGACCCCGTCATACTGGTTATTCATGTATTAGGGTTGAAGAGGCATGGAGGCTGAAAGTTTTCAGCTGTAGCCGAAAGCATTGTCGAAAACTCTCTTCAAAATAAAATATGATTTGCGGAAAAAATCTACATGAGGATAATAAACCAACCTGTAGTACATCTTGTCTGTCTTCTGCAACGTTTTCTGTGAATAGCTGTTACACCTGAAAAGCTGCTATTCTATTTTTCATCAGTAATTGTACTTTCAATTTTAATATCAGTAAATAAAAAATTTGTTTTTAATTTTCAGATTTTATTTCAAACAAGTCTTGCGTGTCCGATTAGTACTTGTCGTTCATCTGAACGGTAAGTAATCTACTTACCGTCAAGTTAGCCCTGGCAAACAGTAAACTCGACTTACTGTCATGGAAACATACTTGGTAAACAACTAGAATACCTCGGTTTACAAAAACATAATTTTGTTCTACACCCGTGTCAAAAGTAATGATTTTTGGTACAGTTTCTGGTGACAAAAGCAGCCTTTCTAAGCATTAGTGCCTAAAAATAATATTTGTGTGCACTGGTGCTCAAAACTGTATCAAAGAGATTTTTTTGAACATGGGCTTAGAAACAATAGTGTATGCAACACGCAAGTCGCCAGGCAAGGTCTACAATTTGTATATACGTGCAACAAAATTACTCTTTTGACACTTGTTACGTAATATACTATATTTGTTTTGCTTTTGTTTGAATAAACCTAATTATCAACTAATGTACAAATTTGCAAATTTTGCAAAAGTGTGATGTTATGTCCAGCGGAGTTTTATCGATTCTTTAATAGGAAATCTCACACTATTTCCAAACAAGAACATTGTAACTATGTAATCATTATTTACAGCTGCTAACAGATTTTAAGAATAATTCAACAACATTTTAATAAAAAATAAAATATAATTCTCAACCTATAAATAATTAAGGACGTGCACGTGACAAGATTCTGAGGTTACTTTGAGAGTAGAATCACAGTTTATAAGTATAACGTGGTAAAATAATTTGTCTTTTTCTTATTAATTGAAGGGACGGATGGATAAAGGAGCTATGTGACATTTTTCCGTTTTTTGAGATTTCAGTGTGAATAAAGATGTTACGATGTGCTTTAGTAATCTATGGTATACCTTTTCTAGTCAGTCAAGCGTTACCTAATTCCAATATAAGATATGAAGTACATAAAGGTGCTATGTAACACAACTCTTGCGTAAATAGTGTGAATAAAGAGGCTAACATCACAATTCAAAAATGTCACATAACACCTTTATCCATCCACCCCTTCAATTGCAAACCATACCCTTTATTTTTTATTAATTGTAGCGTTCTATTAACAGTTAAAATAAATTAAAAATTAATAAAGGATGGAGAACATGAATTATTCATAAGAGCAAAATTGATACGTTTGCTTTTTCTCAAAATTAATCGGTTAAATTTCTTTAATCTATTGATCAACTAATCAATCGTTAATCAGGACTTTAGGTAACTAAACGATTGCCGATTGAATAATTTATTATTCTTCTGAGGTGACCGAGATTCCGAAAAGTTATCCCTGTATTTCTGTTCTAATATAAATTATAATACAATAAAATAGTATAAATACGTTATATGCAGTGCTCAAATAATTATATTTCATAAAATTCCCTTATTGGTGATCCAGAGAAGCTAAAGAAGGCTTCCGAATCAAAACGACTCAGTTCTTAATCAACAAATGTTAGCTTCATTAATTTGTTTTAGAATATTTTTCGACGTTAGGTTTTTTGAGCATTAATGAGAAGGTGTTTTAGATGAAAGCAAAAGTAATTTAGTTAACGGTGCAGTGCGGTACTTATATACTCTAAGAATGCTCAATGGGGATTAAAAGTAAACACCACATTCAAATAATTTTTAGAAGAATGTAATTCAAGGAATTTTTTTTCTTAGTAAAGAAATACAATAAGTTATCAATGCTTGATTTACTTAAAACATCTGTACATATATTGTTCTACTGAAAGTATTGGAAATTCTCAATCCTTCAATACATTTCAGAAAATGGTCACATATTTATTACAAATTATTTTACTTTTGAAAAACAACCCTATTGTAATTTTAAGCTATATGTATACTACGAGGCGAAAACTGTAGATAGTGCCGCAGGCTGTGGGCAGTCTTTAGAAAGCGAGGTGAGGTAAAACAGGAGTACGCTAGGCGCTTATGTTTATAAACCGGCACGTATTCTTGATTGGGTACTGTTGATTTTAAACTATGTAATTCTGTATACCTACCGCTTCTTTTTAACGATGTATTTATGCTACAAAATAAGTCACTCTCTAGATCTTTAGCCTCGTAGTATAGACCAGCGGTGCGCAACCTTTTAGATATTACGGACCACTATATTCGCAATTTAAAATCTCGCGGATCACTAATATTATTTTTAAAGGTACGAATTAATACGAACATTGAGTATGATATAATACCTGAATTTCTTTGCGGACCTTTAAAATTACCTCACGGACCACCAGTGGTCCGCGGACCACCGGTTGCCGACCGCTGGTATAGACTATAGAAAAATAAAGCTTAAATTACGTACTAAACCAAGTAACTTTCAATGGCCAACATTTACAGTCTATATACAGTTATTCTGGCCATTAATCATTTTTCGTCATTGATAAATTCACGCTTTGAATTAATTTAGTTGATAATCATTTTCTGCAATTACTTAATATCGCTGATGGCTTAATACGGCCAATCATTGCATACCATTAGTTTAATGGTTAACCGTTTCGTGCAATTCATTTAATCATTAATTATTTCATGCGATTAACTTAATCGTTAATCGTCTAATACGATTGTCTTTCAAGATTAATTCAATCGGTAATCGTTCTTTACGATAAATGATTAAGTTAATCGTCAATCATTTCATGAATTAAAAATTGATTTACTTATAAATCATTCGTGACGATTAACAACTAAATTTTTAATTGTTAATCGTTAGTTTAACCAAAATTTACCCAACACTGCCCCCGATGTATGCTACGCGTACGTTTTTAATTTCTTCCGTAATACATAACCTAGAAATTTAAAATATTGTTGCATATTTAATATGAGATTTAATCTTTTATCAAGTCTTTATTAATGTATTTATACAAAATCATTTGTCAACTAGCTATGTTAGTTATTTTTATTTGCATGAGCATTAAATTGTATATTGTAAGTACGTTAATTATAAATTATATTTCGACTTATTATTCGTGACTATAAACATTACGTAAAACTGTAATTAGTAACAGATTTAATTTAATTGTACTCTACTGTAATCAAAAACCAAAAACAGCTAATAGTTAAAGCTACCAGTATAATTTCATGAATATACATAATTATGTTTACTTGTACTATTTGTGTTCACGTGATTCATTCGCGAACGGCAAACGCAGATCACGGATGCTTCGAACTATTCGTGCCTTATGCACGAATAGCGACGTGAACACGTGCTTTTATATTCACGTTGATTCTCCTAATCAGCGATCTCTATAAGGCAACTAATAGACGATGGAATTACTGCATATGGTGTAACCCAAAAATGTTGTGGTTCTGTGGTACTTAAAATATCTTGGAGTAGGTACTTCGATTTATGACGGCATACCGTTATACTAATTTCTTTTGCTTGAAAAGGTACTTAAAAGTGGATAGTCAACTAGAATATATTGTGCAAAATCTGTAGATTAAAACACAGTGGATGAATCTTCGGTTTAAAGATATCGTGCAGTGCAGTGTAAGAAGAATAAGAATTCCCGAGACGAAAAATTAATTTTTTTTGTTATCACTTCAATGAGCATTTCTTTTCGTGTTTTCAACCCGATTTATACTACATTTCTGTAGTTCCTTTGTTTTGGGTATCAATATTACATAGTCTTTTAGGATTTATTGTAAACTTCTTTTGTTATCTTTATCCTTTGTAATGCTAATGCGGCCTCGAGAATTAAAGGGAAGCATTCCAGACGTTACTTGGAACACTTTCATGTATGCACACAGAGAGAAGCTGCTCCTTTTTCCATTTTAAAATTTAATCACTTAAATTTTTCATCCTCTTAATGTAGTAGGAGTTGTTATTTTCACCGATTTCAATTTGCTAGGACGTAGGCACGCCTATGGTTATTCTTTCTTCTTTTTCCTCTTTAATAACCTAAAAACATCAATAACAATACATCCTCCTCGCAAAACAAGGGTTGCAATATTGTGTAAGTTATTTTCACATGACCCATTCCGAATAGATTACAAGGGTAGCTTCGTCAAGTGTGAAATGATAATTTATAGCAATAATGGAGCTACTTGCGAGGAGGCCGTGCGAAATTTTAAAATATCGTAATTTGCCGATAATGTATTATATCGAGAGAACTAAAAGTTTAATATTACGGAAATCGTTGAAAGTTCGATGCCCGTAAAGTTTAGTCGAGGGGTGTTTCGAATCGTAAATCGCTGCTACAATCTAATCATACTTTATTGTAATTTTGCACGCAAGATTAAAAGGAGGAATGCTTCGTGCTCGCGTTTATAAACTGTTGAGATATCCAATTTGATGAACTCGTTGATATGTTACTTGTCGGGTGATGAAGACTTAAAAAAATATTTAAGGGCCGACGTTTGAAATGATAAGAAGAGAAAAGAAAACCTGTTTTAAAAAGAATAAAGCTGTTTAACCCCCTTTAGAATACTTTTGATGTGAACGATCAAGGAGTTGTCATGCACAGGTTGTTTTCACGTAACTTTTCTTAAAGGTCCTTTTTTTTGAACTCTCACAAAAGAAATAAAGAGTCTGGATATAAAGAAGATGAATGGTTTAGAGTTTTGACCAAAGTTTGAGTAATTGGAAAAGTAAAACTTTTTCCTATTTTCTCGATAGAAAAATTATATTTTAGGCATTCTCGTGCTTTTTATAATAAAATTCAAAAAACCGAAGTGAAAAGTTTTAAATTTGATTTTAACCTAACTTAGGAAATATATTTTAGCGAGAAATGAGAGGAAAGAGAACAGATACACGCTTTCGATCTTACTTTCGCGAAATATCCATTCTTTAGTTCATTCTTTAAGAAAAATTGTTTTTTTTTCTTCGCACCGGAAAGAAATCACGCAGATGAATCGATTCATTTCAGTTTCTTCTTTGCCCTTCTTTCGGTTTTAATTCGAAATTAATTCCGTAATGGAATTATAACACAAACAAAAGAGGCATATTCGTTTTCAGTTTTCGGATAAAATAATAATTTATTATTTCGAAAGCGTTACACGTTCAACTCTTAATACAATAAATACGTGGATTAGTAAATACCCTAGAGAACTTCTAATATTGAGGTAAAGCCTTTAGCTTGAAGTTCTCCCGAAAGTTTTACTCCTGTAAAAGCCAAAAATAAGTTAGCGTCCCTAATGGATTTGATAAACTTCACACGTAAGCTTTTAATCGTGGCTAAGAAGATTCATGTTATGTATTTCTTAAAAACTCAAAATTGGTTCTTTGAGTTACAAAGCTTAAAAAAAAGAATTTAGAGCCCATACGACCCTGATTAGACTAAAAATGGTAAACAGTTTCCATTTATCAAGCGTATAATATAACTTTGATGAAGGTAATTAAAGCGTTTGTAAATGAATGCTATTTACTTTTCTATAATTAGTACCTACCTCTATATAGCTGTTGGAACGCTTTGTCGGATTAATGGTCTCTGAGGTTTTTTGATCTTTTGATGTTCCCCTTGTACTAAAAGATAGTTTTGAATTGTGTTTGAAATTAACTTGTTTCCATTGATATTGACAAAAAGAAGGAAATATGGTGAAACACAGAAATTATATTTGTAACACTGCTAACGTGGTCGAATGTGGACGGAATTGCAGCAGTTCAAATATTTGTTTTCGCTTTTGATTGAATCAAACGTGATTTTGTTTCTTTACTCTTGTGTACGCCAGATGGGTCTAGATTAGACTTGTAGTGATTATTTCAATTTATTATTTAATACTCGAGTTAATCTTTTTATTTACTGCGTAATAAATAATAATCATATTGTTATCCAATAATATTATTGTTTTTGTGAATAAGGGCCTATATCTCTATCTTTATTTAACTTTAAATAGAAGTTTATTTCTATAGATACAATATTGTTGTTACAATTATACAGGATGATCATTTTAAAACTTCCCACCATGAATAACCCTTTAATCAGTACAATTATCAAAAATCGCTAAAACGCGTCGCTTTTGTTTTGGAGGGGGACATTTAATAACCTACTCTAGTCAGTTGGGAAACTTTCATCCTCCCCCCAACCACCCCCTCCCTAAAATTTTAAATGGCACTACCTCATGTGTGATACATCATTTTAAAGGGTATAAGATTCTCAATCTTTTACATCAAAGAAAATCAAAATTGGCCCAGCCGTTCATGAACTAGAGATAAAAATGTATTTAATTTAATCAATATATTTCTGTCTCTAGCTTACGAACGGCTGGACCGATTTAAATTTTCTTTGATGTAAAAGATTGAGAGTCTTATACCCTTTAAGATGATATATCACACATGGGGTAGTGCCGTTTAAAATTTTGGGCTGGGAAAGGTTGGGGGAGGGTGAAAGTTTCCCAAAATTTTAAATAGCACTACCCCATGTGTGATACATGATTTTAAAGGGTATAAGATTCTCAATCTTTTACATCAAAGAAAATCAAAATTGGCCCAGCCGTTCATGAACTAGAGATAAAAATGTATTTAATTTAATCAATATATTTCTGTCTCTAGCTTACGAACGGCTGGACCGATTTAAATTTTCTTTGATGTAAAAGATTGAGAGTCTTATACCCTTTAAGATGATATATCACACATGGGGTAGTGCCGTTTAAAATTTTGGGCTGGGAAAGGTTGGGGGAGGGTGAAAGTTTCCCAAAATTTTAAATAGCACTACCCCATGTGTGATACATGATTTTAAAGGGTATAAGATTCTCAATCTTTTACATCAAAGAAAAT
>VTPC01089971.1:32867-101825 GCA_011009095.1 Ignelater luminosus
ATTTTAAAGGGTATAAGATTCTCAATCTTTTACATCAAAGAAAATCAAAATTGGCCCAGCCGTTCATGAACTAGAGATAAAAATGTATTTAATTTAATCAATATATTTCTGTCTCTAGCTTACGAACGGCTGGACCGATTTAAATTTTCTTTGATGTAAAAGATTGAGAGTCTTATACCCTTTAAGATGATATATCACACATGGGGTAGTGCCGTTTAAAATTTTGGGCTGGGAAAGGTTGGGGGAGGGTGAAAGTTTCCCAAAATTTTAAATAGCACTACCCCATGTGTGATACATGATTTTAAAGGGTATAAGATTCTCAATCTTTTACATCAAAGAAAATTAAAATCGGTCCAGCCGTTCGTGAACTAGAGACAGAAACCTATTGATTGAATTAAACACATTTTTGGTTCTAATTCACAAACGGCTGGGTCGACTTTAATTTTCTTCAACGTAAAAGATTGAGAATTTCATACCCTTTAAAATGATGTATCACACATGGGTGAGTGCCATTTAAAATTTTGAGGAAGGGTGGTTGAGGGAGGAGGGTGAAAGTTTTCCAACTGACTAGAGTAGGTTATTAAATGTCCCCATCCATAACAAAAATGACGCGTTTCAGCGATTTTTGATAATTCTACTAATTAAAGAGTTATTCAAGGTGGAAAGTTTTAAAATGATCACCCTGTATATATGGCAATAAACCTCTCAATGATAGAAATACCAAAAGTTTTATTTTATTTTGTATTATCCTTTTCTATGATTTTATTTAAGTTTTCGTTTAGTAAACTTTTCTTATAAAATCTACATCTTAATCCTATCACTCATAGATAAAAGGCGTTTCCAAATCTATAGCATGAAATACACGCTAATCAATATTGCGTTGACCTTCTAAAGTTCACAAAGTTATAATTCTATCCTCCCATGTACAGCTTGTCCAGATTCCTCATTCACGTGCTGAAATGTAAAAACCTGTTACGTTTTTAAAATTAGAGTCAAATTTGAGGTTTCGATATGTAAATAACTTTATTAGTTTGATACATAGATGACACACACTACCTTAACTTCTAAATAATCTAAACAGACAAGGTCCATATATACAACCAACTAACATAAAAGCTGAGAGTAACAGCTCTCCATCACTTCTTGGCGTGCTTACCCAAGGACAGCCGTATAAGGTAAGACCATACACTGATAAATAACTGCATACCAAATTGCCAATGCCAATCATTGCTTACAACAAGAACAATATAAATATAGCTAGGCACGGAGGTTATTACCAATCAAACCAAACAAAGGGAAATAAAATACCTTTGCAGTAGCGTTCACAATGTCAACTGAGGACACCATAATGGTCAAGGCAAACCAAGGGGAATACTCGGATGAAATGCCTGCTGCCATTAAAATATTGGCCCAATACGAATGAAGAAAAACAATATTATAATACAATGTATCTACGTAAAGATTCTGAACTATCAAACATCCATACTCAGTTTACCTAGCGATTCTTGTTAATAAAGACACTTAATTAAATTAAGTAACTAGATTTGCAATAAGCCTATTTTAAGAAATCTAAATTGATGAAAATATTAACCAAAGCATCAAAATTAAACTTGGATTTGACCAATTCGTGCAGTCAGCTAAGCTGGAATAGTAAAAGAAGGTAATAGGGACCTATAATTCACACATTCTAAAAGTTCTGTTGGGGTAGAATGCTAAACATTTCTCTAAGAAATCGATAAAACTAAATCTTGGTCTTGTTTACGTAATTTATTAATGCTTTGAGTTGATCTGAGCGAAACTAGTTTTGACTTCGCATTTGTAATGTCTACGTATACATAGTATGTGCAATTATTATATTTTTCAATACACTTTTAGATCATCCCATAACTCCAAATTGGTTTTTTATTTTTTCAAGACATTTCCTATTATGTTTGGTGGTAATATTACTAAACCCATTAATATTATTTTTAGTAGTATTCCCAATATTTTCTATTTGATTTTCATTTTTTCATATTTCTTTGAGTTTTTTCTATTTCGTAGTACATGCTTGTGATAAGCGTTTCTTTAAAAAACGAATCAAATATTAAGTATTCATTGCAATTCTGATGCTAATATTGATTCACCTACATGGATACTTTAGATCTTTGTCTAAAAGCAATTTGGAATCATAAAATGATGTAAGAAAAGGGCGTTGTCAAAGAAATAAAAGAATTAAATGTAACAAAAAGGTTCTTCAACAGTAAGCTGTTCAAGATAATTTTCCGTTACAAATTCGATTTGATAGATCTTCAAACTAGCCAAATTAAAACGCAACTCACCAAGAACTGCGCCAAGATCCGGGAAACACTCAGACGCGTTCCTTGCTACTTCCCGATCTGAACTGAATTAAGCGTCTCAAGAAGGAATTTCTCTGACAAACAAGAATGTGACGGTAACGTAAGTCGTAACAGCTTAAGTTATGTTGTTAGATTCAAAAAGTTGCAATTTTACGGTCTTGAGTGTGCTGGTACTAACACGAAACATTTACGATAAATACTATATTGAATCGTTGAATTCAAAATATACAAAGTTCAAATAAACATTAAAATTCTGAAAATGTTATAATATGCTTTTCAGCGATAGTGGCAAATGCTTAGAAAATACTTGAAATTAGAAGTAGAGGACAATAGCTTTAGATTTTGTTGGCCCAGTTTTTGCGCTTACTCTCTGTGTCGAGAAAAGCAATCTTGCAGTCAGTGTCTGACTTTTGCAAACTAATATTTATGGCTCGTAGCCGGTCATAAATGCATAGTATTTTCTGGGAATGGAAATTCTTAGGAAGAAGAGAGTAGATGACTTTTAAACAGCTATACCCAGATAAAGATCCTGACTCTGAATTCTAGATTCTCTTCTTGCACGAATTCTTACGTCAACAATTGTTATATCTCTAGCATGTTTTTCTTGTCAATATTTCAATATGTTCTTCTGCTGTGCATTTATAGCGGTTTAATTGTAGTCATAATTTTGTTTGCTAAGAATAGTGAATAGTAAAATCTTAAAGACAAGTTTAGTGGCTAAGGTCAATAAATCATATCAAGAAAGACATAAATTTTTAGGATTCTTCTTCCTTAGAATAGATTATGTTTAGAGCATTTCCGTGAGAGCAATGCTATTTGAATTAGTGAATAGACATGAAAGTCTTATTAGCTGAGTTACATAGGTTAACGAATGAGGTATGGTAGTATACAGTGTGTTCAAGATAAGGATGCACAGCATGGGGATCTTGGAAACGGTAAGAGATACAGTATCGGTTAAATGGGATAACAGTTGGCTATTTATAGGACCTTTTTGTTGGCGTTTGCAAAATCTAGATATCTTGGATAGTTTCAGAGATATTTAAAAAAAGTAGATTTCTCGATTTTCGTTATTTATTATTTCCTTTATTTGAAGAGATATCGAAAAACTAAAACTACTTTTTCATTGTCACTTTTTGTTCTCTATTAAAATACGCTAACAAAATTCCTGTACCACGTTTCGGTTTTGAGTAACCATCATCAACCTCATTTTTCTAAATAGGCGGATAAACAATTGAAAATTGTTTTTGGATAGCTCTTGTTGTCACGATTCTAATGATGTAAACATGATAGGGTTATTTTGGTTTTGATTTTTTTGTGTTGAACGCTGCCGTGACCAACTGTAATAATTGCTGTTCATCTTCAAAATCTTGGTTGAGCACATGATTCTTGACATAATCCCAGAGGAAAGAAATCTAACGGTGTTAGATCAGGTGATCGTGCAGGCCAGGGTACTGCATAATGCATTAATTTATAGCATAAAAAAATCAAAATAACCCTATCGTGTTTACATCATTAGGATCGTGACAACAACAGCTATCCAAAACAATTTCCACTTGTTTTTCACCTATTTAAAAAAATGAGGTTGATGATGGTTACTCGAAACCGAAACGTTGTACAGGAGTTCTGCTAGCGTATTTTAATAGAGAACAAAAAGTGACAATGGAAAAGTGGTTTTAGTTTTCTGATATCTCTTCAAATAAAGGAAAGAAAAAATAATAACAAAAATTGAGAAATCTATTTTTTGAAATATCTCTAAAACTATTCAAGATATCTAGATTTTGTAAACGCCAACAAAAAGGTCCTATAAATAGCCAATTTTCATTTTATTTAACCGATCATGTATCTCTTACCGTTTCCATGATCCCCATGCTGTAAATCCTTATCTTGGACACACTGTATAGTACGTTTGTTTTAGCGAGTTTTATGATCAATCAAATCAAGTTATAATATATTCTAAATAATTAAGTTCTTAACAAGTTCTACATCACCAAAGGTCAAATTGCACTAATGTAAGTAGTTGGTGCGTGTACGCAGCATCTTGTAAAGAACACTAGACCGAGTCCTTTAGATCTATTATAAGCTATGGCAAGCTTAGTCATGCCACAATTCTACCCAAAAGTGTAGGACGTCTGTATGAAATGAACACTATCTCGTGTCTTGAGTCTGCAGAATAAACAGTTCCACGTAACAGATGTTCGACATATTTCTAACCTTACATAATACGAATCTCTTATAGAATTATTAAAATGTGAACAGGGCGTGTTAATATTTAACAAATTATGAACAATTTTTGCCAAGATAACAATTTATAACAATTAATATTGTCTACAGTGGACTCTATTCTTACCTCAATTAAATTTATATATTCTGTAACTACCATGGCAACCAATTTCGTCTTTTTCTTCTTTTTAAGATTAAACTAAAGCTAGTTCTATTTAAATGTCTTTAATTTTAATCATAAACACAATACGTCATTCTATTTGAACACAAAATTACATACACAAATTCACTGAATAACCTTCAGAAGCTGGGTCCGATCAAAGACGTGTACTAAAAGTGAATATTATTTCCCATGGGGTAAGTATAATTCACTAGAACAGGAAGAAACACGATTCCAAAAATAGTTGCTTTAATAATTAAAACTTAAGAGGTGGCGTTGATAAACTGACTAACTAAGCCTAATAGAAACATGGACCGCAATTTTTCCAAAAACGCAACCAAATTAACTGCTTTTTCTATTTTGTTGTAAATTAATTTCAATCAGCATACTTTTGAACTGCTATGTATACATTATAATAGAATCCAGTAATTGAATTTTAAGAATACTCAAATACATTGCATTTCAAAATAGCCATCTTGCGTGTTGTCGCAAGCTATGGCTTGTCCTCAAAACTCGTTTCCAAAAATATAAGTTTTTTTCTCTTCAGGTAGTTCCTAGAACTAACATATAAGAAGTTAAAAACATATTTGTTGCTATCGTAATTCTTACCGGACGTACTTTAAAGTCCTTGAATATAGCGACACGTTTGATGTCACAATATAATAAACACAATTTTAGTTATGTTACTTTTGAGAATGAAACTCTAGGAAGAGTATAATGCTCATGTAGAATAAAAAATTCATTAACAATTTATTTTCTTATCAAATGCTAGAGAATTAAAGAAACAATTTATTAAATTAAGACTGCCTTTGTAGCTCAATTGAAATATGAAGAAAAAAGCAAATTTCCCACTGATTAAATTAGTTACAAAAAGAGAAATTTCCAACCCTTTGCGAGTAATTAGCTGTATAAACTAATGATAAATTATAGAATGCAGATTTATCGAACGCTGAAAAGAAATTATTGAATAAATGATTTTACATATCCTAGACTACATTAACCGTGACATGTATAATATGTATGCAAATGACTGTTATACAAATTCACTAATAATAATCAATATTTGACGCGATTCTATACAATAATCCAAGGCTGCAGGATCAACATCAACTAAAGTACAGTTTGATTTTGTAGGTATTCATCTTTTTTACGAGCTTTTATTAATTTCCAAACAACAGGGTGTGAGATGGACACAAGTGCATAGGTATGGGGAAAGTTCGAGTATGTCGCTTACCGCTTCGAAATTGAGTTCTGTTCGTATATGTGTTCGATTTTCTACCAATCTTACCTGTGATTCATGAATTCGTAGTAAGTTGCAATTACTGCAGAAAATTACGAATACTGAAAAAATTACGAAAGCAACAACGATAAGAAAACTAAGGGAAAAAGACATTTGAGTTTAATTAAAGCATGTTTTACTGGCAAGAATAAATAAGAGTTTACTATATCAATTATTGGCTCTACATTACAATAACCAATGTCTTGATAAAGTTATAAGATTAAAAAAAACTACAAAAAAGATGACCTTTGAATTATAGGCAATTTAAAAAGAAACTGGCGGAAAATTAAAAAAAAGCAGATTTATTACGCAAGCTGTATCTTGAGATTCTACTTTACTGAAACTTGTAAATTTCCTCCGAAAACTCTTATTAGAGCAAAAACATCAAAAGGTCTTTGAATATACCACTAGAGATTCGATTTTCATTATAAAAGGGGTGCAACTTATTCATTCTGCTAGAACAATAACTTGACTCTTTGGGATGGGAAACTGTCCTGAGTTAACCTTCACCCTCGTTTCCACAAAAGGGTTATGAAACAACTAATATAATAGTTCCCTGCTTTTCTCCCTAGAAGGCCTAATTTTGCTTTATGATGTGTAATTAGCAAATACTAGGAAATATAATAGTACATTGTTGTATTTAAAGAAGGGAGATTTTTAAATCTATTTAAATGATGTAAGAAAATAAAAACGATTTGTTTTCAACTAGGTTAAAAATTAATTCATCTAAATCATGAAACATCTTGTATTTTATAACACAAAAGATAAATTAGTCGGCTATAAGCCAGCGTCAAAGATTTTGATTCTCAAATACAGAACATCACAGACCAAGATACTGGCTTATAACCAACTAATTTTTTTTATGGTTTTTTTTAATCTTTGTAATAATAGTTAACGTTTAGGGTAATATAAGAATCTCAGGATAATAAAGGGAAAATGCATTGGAGGCATGAAACGAGCACATATAAGATGTCAGCACCATGCATCAATTTTATTAGATTTCCTTTTTCAACGTCAACAAGAGCTTTGAAAAGAGCATTAAGAAGTGGTATTAAGTAAAGCTGAGATTTTAGCACGCGCACACATAAACTTCATATCTTAAATGACAATCGGTAAAAAGTTCCCTCTATAGGAATATAACTTTTTTTTGCCGTTATGTATATTTATGGACTCGAAAGTAGAGATGAAGGAAGTTACCACGTCACTCATAGAAGAAATTCGATTTGCATTTTTGTCACAAGACTGTCAACTTCAGTCTATCAAAAAAATATTTAGGTATAAATATAGTACATACATGGTAGGTATATCGGATATAAAAAGATTTTCTCGTGTTACTCATATTCAAGTTTGAAGTTAACACCTAACGCGATGAAGTTCCATTTTATTTAAAATGAAATTTGAGTTAGACATGAACAGAGTGAAATAGATTTTTGATCTCTTTCGCATTTATTAAATTTCGTTTACTATTGGAAATAAATTCACTTTTAGGGCGTTTACAAAGAAATATATAAATATTAGGTGGAGGAAGTCAACGACGTTTTGGTAACGTTTTTATAGACAAAAGTCGTAATAAGAGAAGGGCAAAACGTTTTTAAACGAGACCCCAGAAGCCTGTATATTTTTATCTATACATAATATTTTTTTCTCGAATATGAATTTATGTGACGGTGGACCCTGTCGCGGTTGAGGAACGAGTTTCGTTTCGTGTTTCCCAACGAATACATAAAACGTAATATTTACATATGCCACCGCCGTCGCTTTCTGTCCTTTAAAAACAAAACCGAAAAATATGACCTAAATGAAAATGTTAAAAGATTCCACTTAAAAAACCATCAGTCAATTTAACGCTGCCGTCTATTCTGCTTCACTGTAATCCATTTAAGTATTTGAAAGGCTCGATATAAAGAGGCGACTAATCGTTTAATTGATGTTACGTGTGTGAAATTGAAGCCTTTTGATTATTTCTTTGATTTATTACAGCGTTGAAAAGTCTGGTAAATTGCATCAGTAAGTGGTTTTAAGAAAAGTAGGGTAGTAAAAACGTAACTATCACAAAGTTATTGAGGTGATTGTATGAAGATGATTAGATAACTGAAAAATATAAAAATAAGAGAGAATTAAAGATTTATTTGATTTCAGGTATTAATCTCTACATTATGTGCATTACGTGTTGGAGAGTAAATTGGATTATGCCAGTGGCAATTTAGACTTGAAAAGTGTCCGTTAGTTTTTTACTAATTTTCGCTTGGTATAGTATGCTTGAAATTGTGGCTCTAATAGGGCTCAAAGTTTTCAAGCAGATATTATTTTTAATCTGACCAAAAATTAACAAATGTTGAAGCTGATGCACTACGAATATTTGGGGTTTGATTGACCAAATTTTAGGGCCGTAGCCAGGGAGGGACAGGGTGGGCAATATCTGCTCTAGAAGATATTTTGCCTGCTCTAAAATAATAGGAAAGGAATAAAGAAATATACCAGAAATTCTATTCTAACTATTTGACTACGGCCGCGCCAGACTATGGAATCTTGTCTAAGGCTTTCTGAACTAGTTTTTCATAAATCTTGCTGGCTAAGTTACGGATGGATATTTTTGAGTTTTATTTGTATCCTTGGTTGTCTGCACTATTATGCACTGTTTTTGAAATAGTACCTGTTCAGTGTTGTATATCTGCTTTTTCTGCTTTTTCTGCTTTAGTATTTTGTTGGTTTTTCTTTCTTAATCGTTTCCGTTACTTATTTGTTGTAAGTTATCCTTTTCTTTAATGATCTTTTTCAAACTATTAATTATTCTTCATGCATAATTTTATAGCAGCATTCTTATAGTGTATGATTTCCTATCGAATATCTTTGTACATTTGGATGGTTAACTTTCCACTAGAATTAATTGTTAATTAATTATTCTCCGATGAAATTGCTTGAGATATTAAAGTTTGGAATCTGGAAACAAGGATAGCAACGAGTCAGACGAGAAAAAACTTCACAGCTTGTTGCGGTTATTGTTGTTGCGGATTACAATTGCAAAACATTGAAGAGCAAAGCAAAATCGAAGTAATCGAAACACACGCACTAACTATATTGAGTATTTACTTTTGTTGTTTTCTGTTTATTAAATATGAAACAAAATAAGCATTCATAGATACAGAAATGTAATGAGAAAAATAGATGGTGAAAGAAGTTAGTTTAGAATCACTTGAGCTTTCATTCTAGTTAGTACCAAAAGTTCAGTGGATGTTGTCCAATGGATTTTGAATTCAATCCCGTAGCTCGAAGCCGAAGAAGGGGAGGGGTCCAATATAAACTTACCTTTAAGATAAAAGGAACAGCTTTCAAATTCACTAAAACTCTCAAGATAACTCATAGATGGTAAAATTCTAAGGGCGCCAGAAGCTGAAGATCAAAATACTCTACCGGGTCACGCAGCTTCTCACAGACCGACACACTGTATAAATGTGTTATAAATATTACCACCCTGAATACAGGTACTCTCAAATCGACAGGTAGGACGATAGGTATTTATAACCCTGCACGTACTTACAAAAGGTGCTTTCCTAATAGACTTACCCGGGGAAAGCTA
This sequence comes from Ignelater luminosus, assembly GCA_011009095.1. Classification (NCBI taxonomy): domain Eukaryota; kingdom Metazoa; phylum Arthropoda; class Insecta; order Coleoptera; family Elateridae; genus Ignelater; species Ignelater luminosus. Next base: position 42,440 of record VTPC01089971.1, read on the forward strand.
TCAGCTTATTTATTGAAAATCTAAACAAATAATCAACGCCTCCTTTATGGCTAGATTAGAGAACTATTATCAAATAAACACAAAAAGGTTTTGCTAATAAATTTTCGTGGGTTAGCAGCGTCGGCTCCCGCAAGTGGGATTTCTTCACCTAAAGTCTGTAATCATAAAAGTCAAACAAAGTTATTATTAATTAATCTATCCTCCTCTTTTCCAGGACTGGCACAAAATCAATTCAGGTGATGACATAACCTGAAACTCTTACAGATGCTAACAAAGACACAATAAAACTAACCACTGTTTTACAATATTTGTTTATTCTTATACTGATGGTATGGAAACAAACAATGAGAAAGAAAAGAAAGTAAAAAAATAACAAAAATATATCATTAAACAAACGACATAGCTACAATGACAATTCAGTTAAATATACACGCATTCGAATAGTTACGTGCGTCGTATCGTTTAAAATTTTTAAATCGAAATTCGGTAGAAGATAATAATTTGGAAAATTTACAAGATAATTATCAAGATTAAAAATGTTTTCACATAAAATTACCTAACTTAATCATTAAAAATTAAAGTTAACTAACTTATTTGATACTAAATTATTTCTAAGAAACAAATCAAACTGCAGAGTGAAACTAATATTAATTTAAGTTCGCCCACAGAAATTTCAGGACGTAATGTCGCATAAACATTATGAAAATTTGTATAAACAAAATAATTATCACAACATAGCAAAAGCAAAAGAAAATACAGAAAAGAAATAACTTATCTTATTTACAAAGAAAGGGAGCATCACTTGCAGCGTTTTGGCGGGAAAGACCAACCGACAGGCACTTTGATTTGCTAACCCAGCTTCATTCTAAGACAAAATATGGATGAACGTTCTCTAGTTCTCCATTCTCCACCACACAAACAATGTTTTTAAGACTTAATGAGATTACACTACGGTTTCCGTACGTCCAAAGTGGTTAGAAACGGGTTCAAATAGACATGAACTCCTACACCAGCAGAGCGCGTCAAGCATATTCCCGAAATAGTGGTTTTCGGTCACAAAACTTAGCAAATAAATTGCTCACACAATAAGAAAGTCATTCGCGGTTAAAATGCCAAACTTAATTACGAGATCACCATATATCCAGTCCGTTAAGGAGACGTTTTTCTGGAATTTCTACATAACCTCTCTTGCATAATAAAATTCCCAACACCAAAAGTTAAAAACTGCTCCAAGAGAACTCGTAATAAAAAGTAATCTGCGCGCTTGCTAACGATGTTAATCGGACAAAGATCCAAGGGTAAGTGACGGTGTCGGGGCGCATCATCTAGTGGCGGCTGCCCTCACACGTGACGACTCGATCTAACACAAATCCTTTTCACACTAACGAAGTGTAAATACATGGGACTTGCTATTAGGAAGGAAAATTTTACAGGATAACGCGACGATGTAAATGGTACTGTCGCCCCGCCACAAAGGAAAATAATTCTTCGGAACGCTTTGTCGATCTTAGCGGCGGCAAAATTCTGTCGGAACATGAATTATCAAGCTTCGACGCAGAAATATAATTTTATTAAGGAAAAGGAAAGAATTTGACTATAAGCAGTATTTGTTATGCCAAATAACATACTAAAAGTCCTGGTATCTCAGATGTTCATTATCTTTTGCCTAAAAGAAGTATTGAAGCACTATTTTTAGTAATTCGGGTATAAGTTTGTGAATATTTAGTCAATTGTAATTCAGTTGGTGTCAAATTGTAGAGAATTACATAAGGAAAAATTTTATAAAGTTAGATGCGTCTGTAGTTTCATAAAAGGCACTGAACGACATTTAAAACATTTTTTAAAATACTTACCAATCTCAACAGTTTTGCGTCTTAACCTTCTGAAAATTAAAGTAAGAGATAAAAATTTGGTGATGGGAACTATTTATCATTTCGACCAACATATTAAAAGCCCTGTAGCCTCAGATTTCTGCATTATGGTTTTATACCAACAAGAAGTGCTTAAGACATCAATTTCAGCAACACAAGAGTAACTTGTAGTAACTGCTTAGTCGATGTCAATCCTGCTAGTAGCAAATTGTAGGAAATTTCTTAAACCGACACTTTATAAGAATTTGTTATGTTATTTCTTAAAATACTTACAACATTCCAAGTGTTTTAATCATTTTAATGCAAATTGCACAAATGCGGTTTCTGCAAAAATTTTTCTCTTGGACGATTTTCACTTAACCATTTTCCTGTTGGTTGCTAATAAGTGCTACAAACACGTTCATTGCTTAACTTCAGTGATTTAAAATGTGAAGGCTATTCTCTTATTAATACTGGAATTCAGTTATTACACTGCTATTTGTTTTGTACTCCACCTACATGTTTAAAAGCAAGAAATATTGTCTATGCATCTCCAAAAGGAAACTACTACTTTTAATGCTACATTGAAGCTTAATTTGTAAAAAATCTTTAATTTTTATGAAAATCATGACATAACAACCCAAAAAAACCACACGTGCATTTTTGTTATCTTATAATTGCATTTTGCCCCACTGTGAGCCGACATCTAGGACGCCAGGACTATTATTATGTTATTAGACATAACAAACATTACCTGTGACCAAATCTCAGCTTTATCTTTTTTTAAGATTAAAACCTAAAATTATTAAGCTACGCTAAGAATATAAAAACATAACAACAAAAAGAAATTTAGAGTATTTTTTATTTCTATCCTCTTTATAATATCTTAGAGTATTTTTTAAATTTCTTACAAATCTTACGTTTTTCTATAAGTCATCAAAGACATCATTTTACATCCCATTTCTCGTTTCTCACTGATTTAAATTTTGATATCTGGAACCACGAGGATATCTGAAACCAAATCTCTGAGATCATGTAGAATTAATTTTTTGTGCGTTTTCTTTAACATTCAAGATATCTTCACAATTAATCTTTTCAGAAATTTAAAATCTTTTAGCAGACCCTTTATAGAGCTTCAAACTAAGACTAGGCACTAAATTATACTACAATCAATAAGTAAAATTTAAATAAGTAAATATGCAAAATCTACTTTCATTTAAATATTAGATATTACTTAGATATTAGATAACATAATATAATTTAATGCAAAAGCATCTGTATCATCAATAACCTTCCAAGATTTTGTGTGTACGAAATTTCTAAAGTAGATTTAAACCTGTCATTATCAAATAAATGAGGTTATGTTAATAAAGGTACCGTCTGATGTTATCGAAGACGTCGTCGTCGTTAACTTATAATATCCATCATCTTGGCATTTTCGAAATTTTAAAAACTCCATGTAAACATAATGAAGCATGCGGCCAATTTAGATTTTTTTGCGTATGATAAAGAAACCAAGCAACATATTTTTTAAACTGGAATAATATAAATCTTATTTATCAATAAAATTGCCTTAAATCCTATGGAAAAATCCTAGATAACCAAACATTTACAGAATTTCCATCTCTGGCTTATTTATTATAATGTTAGGTATTATGAAATCAAATTAACTTTTTTCAAGAAAATCTATCAGGTTGATACCGTGTACTAGTAGCAGCTAGTAGTTATATTCATGTCATATTATGTGACGGAAATAAATCTAAAAATGCAAAATTCATTTTATTGGAGGATTGAAATATTTTCCGTTCTAAGTTCTTGACAGCTGCATCTATTTCATTCTATGACTTTTACATAGTAGCATATCATTCCAAAAGCAATTCAACATGAATCAAAATCTCTAAAACACTACAGCGTATTAAAATAATATAAATAATCTGATATTTCCTCTTAAATTAAGGTTGTAGTAGGGTCGGCACAAAAAAAGTCTCCCAATGCAGTACGAATACATATGAATAGAACAGTTTTTTAAATCGATCATGTCAGATTTTCAACATTTTTTGAAGTTTGATGGAAATAGCAAGATTTTTTTTATTATTATACTTCAAGATTTAGAGTAGTTTGAAAAATTTCTTTTTGCCTAAATTTAAGCACTTTATAGATTTATGTATGTCTCAAGTTTTATTTACTTGAACCAGCTAAATGAAAAAGATTGTAAGCATGGGAAGTAAGTTTCAAGAAAAATATAATTAAAACAGGATACTGAAAGCAACATTTCTATTTTAAAATTGAATTATCTTTAGTATCTCAAAACGTATGCGTCTAGTTTTGATGTGATTTCTGTATGAGTCTGATCAAGTTATATCCACTTTTTACACAAAATGTAAAGCGAATCGTTATGGATCATATCTTAAAAATTCTCAATGAAAACAAAAATCTAAAATATTTAGTTTAAAATTAATTATTTTAAAGAGCAAATGGCAATTTTTGCTAATAAGTTTTCAAAATAACTTGTAAGATATTTAATGTGATATCTTTTGGATCTTATTTAAAATAAAGGAATTCCAGACTGTAGGCCTAGCCAAACAAGAATACTGTACAAAATTTGTGGTTCAAAAAAAAATATAGAAGAAAATACAATCATTTATATACAAAATTGTTATACGTAATTGAAAGTACATCATTATATTTAGATTTTTCCCTGGTAGCATGTTTTGTTATCACTTAAACGCATCTGTAGAGCAAGAACGAAAATGGGTAAATAATAAAAGTTGTTTTGTTAACATGCCAATATCCGGGTTTCATCCATAATTAAAAGGCACTTATGCAAGTATTGCATTGCAATTTGAAACTAATTAGTGTGCTTTAGGGAATCAATTACTTTAAAAAAGATTTTTAAAGGGTATTTTTTAATTTTTGTTCAGTCAGATTTATAAAATGAACCAGCGTGAGACGTAGTTCTGTTAAGACATGCAGGGTGTTTGGAAAATGAGTGTACATATTTGGCAGGCATATTCCTCACTACAAATTAAGCCTCGTTTGTCATGTTACTTTATAGCTAAAGTGCGCCGTTTTTAAGATACAAGATGTCAAAGTTTTATTGAAAAATTTTTGTTTTCTGGATATTCTAAGAACAAAATGAGATAACCGTGATGAAATCTTCTACATGTTTGTTACTCTAAAATGTCTACCATTTTACGTAGTGTGGTGGGCTAGCTCCCTACGCTAAAAAACTTATTACGCCACTAAAAACCTAAAAAGTGCTTTTGTTTTCGAAATAAGCAATCGATTTGGAACAAAAAGTTGCTGTTCTGTTTTTTCGTAAAATATGCCGTTTTCTAGTAGAATTGGATATTCCAAAATCTTTTCGAGTTCAACAGCCTATGGTAAGGTTAAAATCAGGAAACAATGATTTGCATCGGCTTTTTCGACAAAGGTTAGCGTTCTTTGTGATATAACTTTTTCCTTAAAGTGCACCGTTTTCGAGATACGTTGTGTCAAAATTTCTTGCTTTTAGTTAAACTTTGACACTCTGTACATCGTAAACAATGCGTTTTAAGGAAAGAATTTATATGGCAAAAATGTTTTGGTTCTCTTGAGGAATACAAATTCAATAAAATTTATATGAAACTCTGACATCTTGTATCTCAAAAACGGTGTACTCTAGGAAAAGAGTAATATGGCAAAAAAGACTTAATTTTTGTCGACGAATGCGCCTGTCAAATATTTGCACTCATTCTCCAAACACAGTCTAAAAACAATTGAATATTGGCTACATTTTGTTTGCATGCTGATGCTGTTTACTATAAGACCGACTGAAGTTGTATTTCTGCAAAATAATCTTCACGTATATACTATTAGAGTCCTTTATTAGCTAAAGCACACGTGTAGCCTTGTGTACGATACGTATTTCCAAAGGCAATGCAAATTTTTTTGTAAACAAAAATCGACACACAAGGCTGCATGTATTTTAGCTAACAAAAGAGTGTGTTATCAGAAAATAAAGGGATCTAAGTAGCTTTTGGACAGAGATATTTCCTTGATTGAATTTAAAATACGAACCTCTAGTGTATGCGCTACTGTAAACGCCAGAAGTATCAATAGAAGCCCGAATTTGATAGTAAAAGAAGAGACTTTCTAAGCAAATAGCCTATTAGGCTTACTGTAAGGCTACATAGAAAGAATATTTAGTCATCCTCTTTTCAAGGTCACAGCCTCGAATAAGGCGAAATAGCACAGGATTTAAGATACATATAAAAAATCTGTGGAGAGAAATGTATAGCTGTCTATCTTAAAGAAAAAACCAAATGAGCGCTGTTTGTTATATTTTTGGTTAATATGCCCCGAAGCATAATGGATGAAGTAAGGATAACTCAACCAAATTCAATCTTTCCTCTATGCCTACACCTTAATTTACTATTACAATTTAGAACTTTTACCGACCTCGGACTTTTACACTAACCTAGTATGCAGGGTTATTTACATACGGTGATGAACCTACCTGGTTGTTTCTATCCAATCCAAATTACACTTCCAAAGGTCACTTGCACTTTAATTAAGCTTTTTAAAATTAATTAGTCTAGCGAGTATAACTATCAATTGATTGTAGGTAAGATGAAAGGTGGTGATTTTAATGACCTTTTACTATTCAACAAGCACAAGTTTATGTACAAAATGATTAAACCAGAATATAATTACATAAGTAATTGCTGAAAATGTTAGTTCTCAATATTAAATTCTTTTACGAACGAGTTTATTACTCTACTTAACGTTACCGATCTGATTCCTCTGCACTCTTCGTTAATTCTCTTTAAAAGATTTAGTTTCTTTTACAATTCTGGACACTGAAGTTGACTAATGCTAAGTCTGTTTGCGATTTAATTCTTACTTACATGTGAATCTTCGTTAGGAAACTAGAGAACAGCAACTTTATTTTCTTCATTTGTTTTACTCTGCCTGGGCTTTTCTAGGTTTTGCCAATTTTCTAGTAAATCTTTTTCTAACCAGTCGTTTAGAAATGATATTGGTAGAATGACTCCTGCTGCAGTACGATTTTTTCGACATTCCCCATAATTTAAAAATTAGTTCAGTTTGTTCATAATGATTAGAACATATTTAACGGTATGTGCCAACAAGTACTGCATACACAAATAATGACCTTATCTTATGAGATAATTGCAGGCTAAATTAATTAGTATTTTTATTTTAGTTAAAAATCTCGTCGAGGTAGTCATGATATTTTTAATGGACCACATACACAAAAATTCCTCAGGGTGGTTATAGTATGTAAATAACCCTGTATATACATATTAAATCCTCTTGCCCTAATAACAATATACCATAAAACTTCTCATAGAGTTCATTGGGTCATACTATTTTCATTAGAACTGGTTCAGTATTATTATGCAGAATCTGATAGTGTCTGTTTTATTCTTTGTAAGTCCTTATTTACACAAAAAATTGAATCATTAAAAACTAATCTGTACCGTGAGACAGCGTCTTGTTTATTCGTTCATTGGTAGAAATGTCAAATCTCTACTTTACATATTTTTTGAAAGTAACCCTAAAGGTAAGCTTTATGGTTGATAACAAATAATGTCACGTAGTGGTTAGGTTGTCGGCTTTTAACCTGTAGGTTTAGGCTTCGAACTGAATACAGACCACTTACTATAAAAATAACGCTAATATTGTTTTCTTTAATCAAATTGTGGCAGCTTCTTACTGTATGCAACACTTGTTGAAGTTAGATATGTGATTTTTCAGAAAGACATAATCAGTCAAAAAAGTGTTCAGTTGACGAATTTGATGAACGAGTTGTGAAGCACGACTATAATCTCAAGACAAAAAACGCAAACATTTTGTAAAGCTAGTCTTGTTCACTGAGTGTCTTGTCTTCTATCGAATATTTATGATTTCACACACCTTGGGATTTTGTAATTTGTTTCTAAAAGAAGAATGCCCTTAAAGATATATAGCCTAGCTTCCGGCAAAAAGACAAACTTGAGAGCTGCTTATTAACAGCTCCCGATTTGAATATTAAAATATGGATGTTTGTTGATGAAATTACTTTTTTTACTTTTTAGTGAAAGGTGTACAGGTGTACACTTTTTTCGCTCAAAAGAGTAGGTCTACAGCACCAAGGGTTTCATGAGCGACATCTAGCGTTTCATTTTCTTTTTGTAGTACCCATATTGCTTTTATCAAGTGTCTTGGAAGTCGTAGTGATTAGCTTCCTGTAAAGTGTTGGTGCTTACCTGTATCTTCTAATAATTGTAAGTGAAAGATTTTTCATGTTCTTTTTGAAATTGAACATTCAAACTCTGATTACCTCAGAAGATGCTGTGAATTTCTTTTGCTTGCAGATTTTTATACATGGTACAGGTAATATGCAGGCAATACCTTCAGCGTAGACTTTTTGCTTAAAAAAAGATCTATAGTCTTAATAAACATATGATTAAAAATGAGCTGTTTTTAAGGTACATAATGCTAAAGTTCGTATTAAAATATTTGAAGCAGTCGTGTGAAAAATCTCATCTCGATACTGCATGCCGTTTCCAAGATGTATAGTCGTCATTTCCGACAAACAAAACAAACAGTTGAACACATTTCTAGAATCAGCTGAAAAATCTTAATAAGAACAACGCGAAAAATTTCATTTCAATAGTGTGCATTGTTTGGGAGATAATAATATGAGAAATTTTTAACAGAAATTTAATGCCCTTTGCAAACAAAACTTTATTACTGGCATGGCAGGACGATGCATTAGAAGCTATGGAAGGCAATGAAAAGAACAAATCTGACTTCTGGATGTTTCTTGATGGCGTTTAATATTACGTGTGAAGTAACCTACTTGCTGTTTTTCGATTATTGCTAGTCAGACTTCAAATACAATGGTCCGATTTCATAAACAAAGTTTTAAATAAAACCTCGGTTTAGCTTTAGATAATGACCAAAATAAAACATTGAATATGTCGAAAATAGATATCGTTTAGTCGTATTTTGCTATTTACGCAGATTTTTGCGGTTACTTAACAGTGTTGTTTTACCATATCAAACATAAGATCTAAGACTGCCTAAGTTGCCGACGATAATTTTAAAAGCTTTCTTTGAGATCGGCCCATTTAGTTATCAAGAAGTACCTTAACTTTCTAAGTGAGATCTCTAAGTCTCTGCATATGTGGGATACTGACTATGAGCATCGGCGTCGTGGCGATTTTGCAAGAACTTGGAATACCTTCATCTGTAGGTAATACAGCCTATTATTTTTTTTATAATACTGACCGATATTCTTCTTTACAACAAGAAGAAATAGTTTTGAAAAAGTTGAGTTTTGGAAGTCTGCTCGTGACGGTTACATGTTTGTGTTGTAGATTTTATTTAACATGATCGTTCTTGGTGAAAAGCGTCTCCATTTAAAGAATAATTAATATTGATCAAGGAAGCAGGCAGTAAAATACATTTGTGAATCTGTGAGCAGGTGCAAAGGTATAAGAGACCTCTTCGTTTTGAAAGTAATACTTTAGACATTGCACATTCTCGGTTTATCAGACCTAAACCTAGTGTTTCGAGATAGATTTTCTGTAGCAAAAACTACATAAAAGTTTCAGGCGAATAAGTATTAGACGTACTAGAAAAACAAGACATTGCCAACTTTAACAACTCCTATCTCGAAAGTTAGGAGTTTGTAAATATTAATTTTATTTGATAAAGTTTAGTTACCTTTTAATGTTCTGTCATTGCCCAAAGTACTGACAGTGAATTTCTATAAGCATAATGTATTTTAAATTAGAGAAACATACTTCATGAAATATACTTCATAAACAGTTTTCTTACATTTTTTTATGGAAGTTTCAAATATAACGTGGCCTCAAGATTTTATGCTTGTTTGAAATGCAATCTAATAATTAATCAGGGTTATGGTTGGTTTTCCAAAACTGTACCCTACGTTTAAGTTATAATTTCGAAGCTCATCGCAAAAGTCCAAAAGACAAAAAGTGCCAGAAGGTTGGTAAAGGTGGTTTTGTTCCGATTACGTTCGTTAATCTTGGTTTGATAGTAAACAGCAGACAAATCAACAATGATACATGAACTTAATGCATAATCCCTAAAGCGGTAATAAATACGAACTTGCCCCACCAATCGCGTTTCATTTGATAATCTATGTATAAACGTAGACCCTCTTTTCTCGGAGTTAACCTACAATGAAATCTCCAAGGTGGTTTCCTTAGCGATGTTATCTTTTAAAAGTTTTTCTAATTTAATATAAAGGTATCTTTTTATGATGTTGAGATGAAAGTTGGCAATATTATGTTCTATACCGAGTCGGCTCTCCCATTAAATCAAAGATATTGTTTTCTTCTAGAAGAGACACCAATCTGAGACGTTGATTTTTAAAATCATCTAATTCTTTCGATGATACAAGCTTTCAAAACAAGTAAAATGTAAGTCTGTGCCACTACACTCTTCCATTACATTTGTCAAAAGTCATGTAAGGAGATTGACTTCCAACGTTTGTGAACTCTTTTAAATTCTGCCATTAATAAAGCATGTTTAAAAAGCAATCAAGTTTTATTTGATAAAAATAGGGTACGTAAATCTGTTTTTTGATGAGTCGTACTTAAGGATTCAAATTAAAGTAAATGGGACTTGGGAAGTTTTTCTTAACCTATTAAAAAGGGCGGTGTATTCGTTATCTGTTAGCTGCCTACATTTAAAATACTTTCACAAAATTTAATTTTTAAAAACTGTTTCTGAATAACTTCGAAGCGTTAAAGAAATTTTTCTTTTTATTTACTTTCACGTATATTATTGTGCATTTTATGACGCTTCTATCCACCTTTTTATGTAACTGTTGTCACTTTTCCGAATTTTTTTGATATTTATGTGATCTTTTCACAATATCGTTATATTTATATAATTTTATTTTATAATAAAAGGAAATATCTTCTGAAAGCTTCGTCGTCTGAATACATAATACGCATATATAGTAAGTAAAATTGGAGTATTGAAGTCTAAGAAGAGCTTGTCATTTGATACTTTTTTTAGGTCATAGCTTTATATCTGTAAATGTTGACCCTCAACAAATAAAATTACTATATGGAAAGCAAACGGCTAGCAAAGAGTAAATATAAAAATCCCCGCGGCTTGAATTGAACCATTCTTTTTTGACAGAAAAAAGAAAAAGATCTGAATAAAAAGGAAGTGTACAAGCTAGGAATTTTTTTTATGTTAACGTGGAGTTCTTAAGAATTCCTTTTCTACTTTTGTGTTGTACATTTTATATTAAATATTAAAGCAGTCATGAATAAGGAGTAAACGGAGATTTTATATCGTGTTTTCTAAAGGTACGTTTTTCAAAATAATACGTGAGAAGTTATTATTAGAACTCTACAAGAAAAATAGTTATATGTCTGTTATGTTTTTCGGTGCAAACAGTTCAATAATAAACGTCTCCTCGGAAACTTCATATGTTTTAAAAATGTCGGGGATGAAAAGATTTATATTTTCCTTGTTGCGAAACAAGTTTACAACGAACCCATTTTCAGTGACTAATGTTTGTAAATTTTCAGATTTTTATCACACAATATATTTATTACCGTTTTTAAATTCAAGCAGCTTAAAAAGTATCTCGTCCCTCACGTAATTTTCACATTTTTATTTTACAGCCGAAGGAATTTAGGCTCGGGAATAAAACAATTGGATAGAATAATAAATTCTTATCAACATTGACACATTGGACAATGTAAAACGTTGACATTCTGGGCGGTTCCTGTAGTTTGTATTCCCAAACTTGATCGAATATAAAACGATCCGGTTTCTCCCGTTCCTCGTGAGGAATTTATTTTTCACATGGCCACCCTTGGCAATTTTCTCATCGGCTTCTGACTCCTGACAAGTTCATTGGGTCAAGGGACTGTTGACAGAACAGCTCCAAGGAAGCCGACACACTTAGATGTAGACGGGCTGGCCGCGGCCGGTGCACCCCCAGGAAAGCAAAAACGATCTCGAAAACCCGAGGGAATTCGGTTAGGAAATAATATGAGTGTAGGAAGTTAGTTGACAGGTTAATTTATCTTCTTTCATATATTCTTTTATACCTCTTTTGTTTTTCTAATCCATGTTCTATTTTTATTAAAGTCTTATAATAAATGCTTAGTGTTACCTTCAAGAAAATAATGGTCAAACATCGACATGCGAAAATGTTCTTCCTTTATTACTTTCCTGTGTTATCTCTAGGGTAACGTTAAAATGTTTCTATTAAGTTTTAAGCGGGTAAAATATTTTTCTTTTGCTCTTGTGCGACAATATAAAATGCCGTCCTTTCTTTTATTTTTGGTGTGGTGTTTATCTTACTGATCCTTTTTTATTATTTAAATCTTGGTTTCATTTTATATAAGATAAAGTGAACTATCATCAGTTCTTGTTTCTTTTATTCAAAGCCACTTTTTATTTACGTAGGTTACAATATTGTGTTAAGCTCTAGTTTCAGTTGACCGAGATTTGGAAAAATCAATAAAAGAAAAAGAGTATCTCATTTACTACTTAATTTTCCATTGCGTTAGTTATACGAATATTATGTACTTACGTGGTTAGATGAATTCCAGAGAGATGTTGTAGTTAAAGCTGGTTAAAACTAATGGCATAGCTTATTGCAAGTTAATCTTATGAGTTATGACTAAACCTACCTATTTACTAAAGTTCAGTAAGAAGAATAAAAAAGTATCTTTAATATTCGCCCAGCAAGAAGATCTAATACTGATTGAAGAAATAGACTAAAAGAAATAATCTTTAAGCTTACCTTTCAAGTTTATGAACTTTTTGATTTTGCAAAATAATTTTATGAAAGAATCTTCTAAATTAAAGCCAAAAATTGTAATGTCATTTTAAAGTTTTGCATACTTATCCGAATTTTACGTTAAATTTTGCTTTAAATACATTCATTTAATATAAATTTATCGCTTCGTCTTACTTTTTAATGTTTAGCAAGTTGTTTATATTGCTAACAGATATTTTTCTTTGGAGTTCTGTTGTTAAGAATTAAAATGTGTTCGATAAATGGTTTTATACTTCTTTCATTAGTGAAATCCGATACATTATTTTATGACCTGAACGTGCTTTGTGCTGTTTTTAAATCTTTGTTATATTTTTCAACTGTATTTCCAAGAAAGAACATGTTCGTAATTTGCTAATTCATGTCTGGCAGAAGACAGTTCTACAGTAAAGAAATGATATCCAGTAGTTTTTCATTATCCAATTTATCGTCTGTATTTTGTTTGGGGATATCGTGTACAACTGACTTTTCTATTTTGCCAAACTGTTCCCTTTGTTGGTACTTTGTGATTTTCTCGGGGAGTCGAAATTTGGACACCGTGGAACGCGAGTGTTCACCGTGCCCTCGCGGGTCCAAGGGGACCCGGTGCTTCTCGCGTTTTGTTTCGATCTTTAAGTGTGGCGCACGGTTAATTTCGACATTTTAGTGGCTGTGAATTTGCTTTGGTTTTCTATTTGGTTTATGGTTTATGGGCATTAATTTGCATTTTGAGTTAATCCTCGAGGGAGGCCTCTTTGAGGATTAAAATATTGACGCATCATTGTGCGGACGAACTTTAAAAATTCATATGCTGAAAGGTGTTACCTGTATTTTTACTAGTATGTGGAGATGAACGACAAGCTCATCGTCCCTGTCTTCATTAGAAGGATTGTGTAAAGAAGTAACCGTGTCGAGCCAGTCATTTGGAAATTATTTAGTCGCACTTTCTTCTTGAGTTTTTGGTTTAGTCATTATGAAAATCTCCGTTATGTACCTGGTGTTCTTTGACTCCGCTATCTTCGTCATACTCTCTGGCTGATGGAATCAATATCCCATCTTCAGTGTCCATCGGGAGATCTGGTATTCTCTTCGTTATTGAGAAAATTAAAGTTTTGTGTTTGTGAAAGTTAAGTGTTTAAAAATTTATTGTGGTTGAAACCATGTCTTCGCGTAATTAAATTTAGTGTAAATTCAATTCTTTTGTATTTGGAAAAGTTGCTGGAAACTCAAAGGAGCTCCAGATTTAGAGTAAGGAATAATTGTTTATGTTACATATATTTGTTTGTTTTTTTATGTTGTTTTGTTTAAAAGCTTTGAGTATTTAACGTTAATATTTGGTTTATTTTAATGTTAGAAAAGTATCTTTATAGTGTATTCTTTCCGGAAAAATCTAGGGAAACAATAGGTAGTTTAAATTCTACAGTAATCTTTTGAGGGTTTTCTTTTTTTGTTTGAAGTAATACAAGTTCATATGTTCTACATTTATTAATAGTTTTAAATCATGTTTAATTTTGTTTGCTTAGAGAGGCTTAATACAATAATTACTTTGAGATTTAATGATTTCTAAACGCATTTATTTGACGGGTCCTTCAGACCTAATTTTTATGTAGTAATTGTCATTCTTTTATTTGATGTTTGTAAAGTAATAATTTCTTCAATCAACCATATTATTTTGAATCTTTTGGTGAATGTTTATTTTACTCGATTTCAAAGCATAATAATAAATTCATGTAGTTTAACTTTTGTATTCTTGTAGGAGTTTGTTTTCGTTTTATAAGCTTATTTAGGTGCCGTGATGATGGATCTTGGCTTCCAGCAACCCGCATGATATTTGATTTTGTGAATAAAGCTTTGTTTATAGTTTTGAGAAACGAGAGAGAGGCTGGAGATTTATTAAGTTTATTTTATTTTAAGTTGCGGAACCAACAAAGGTTCCTTGGTAAGTAAAAGATAATACAATTTAGTCTCCGGACACGATTTTGAAGTGTTTATCTACAGGGTGGTATTTTGGGTGGACCCTATATACAGCGTGTTCGTCGGTGTGGGGACAGGTTGACGAATTACATCGTTTTGTGTGGCACTGTCTCCTGGCGCCCTTTTGGTATCTTTTTTAGGCTTTTCAACTGAAAGCTAAGTTTTAGGCTCAGGTAAGATCATCAAAGCCTGGGTTATGTACTATTTTGGAACCTACTCCCGTCTTCGACATGAGCTATGGGCTTGAACATCTACCGATATCTGGCTTATACGGGACTTGTGTATACTTTTGGGCATACATACAAACTTCTGATCAGATTCTAAATAGCAAATACACTCAGCGTCTCGTACAATAATTCTTTAAGCAGCTTGTAAAAATTGTTGAAAATGACACCTAGAAGAATTCGGCGTTATAAAGTCGTTAGCTGTAATTTTTTTTGAAATGTTTATTATTGCAACAAAAAAAAGAATTAAGCATTAAATAGCACAAAAAAATCTGAACACGATGAGATTAAAAAGCAAATGGAAAAGATGAGAAATGCACGATAAAGAATTTATTGGTTGTATGTCACGATAGGCTATTGGGTACTAGCTAGGGGTTCTAGAGGATCTATCTTAAATTTAAAGTCAGTGGCTGCTTGGTTCAAAACGGGTCAGGAGATCTTACAAAATCAGTAGTGGCTAATGCTGATTCTGTTCAAATGCTCTAATCATAAAATCCTAAATTCTTACAAACTCAAGACTAATGTCTTAAAGTATGTTACCCTTATTCTGACTTTAAAGGTCGGAAGCCTCCGTAGCTTACCGGAGAGGTCGAGGTTCCTGATGGACCAGTAGTCAAGTACTAACCTGCCTGAAAAGTAAAAAACGCGCCCAAAAGAAAACACCACGCTATCAGTATTGTCCAAATTTATTTGAAAGGCGCCAGGACATCAAAACACCTCAATCAAATAAAACTCCAGTTATAGTTAAATACTACATAAAGTAATTCAACAATTATTGACTATAAGCCAGTAAATATTAACATTAACAGTAATAATTCTAACAGTAATAGCAATAATAATACTAAATGATATAAAATAAACGATTGATCGTGCCTTAAATAATACAACATATATTTATAGTTTGGTCGCAGATAAAAGGAAATTCCACTGCTTGCCTACACATTCAAAAAAAGGTAAATAACAAAAAGAAGTATCCCAAAAGAGTCCCTAATTAATTATCCGGTAGGAGGTTAAAGATCTAATGCTTGCAACCACTTCGTCGACCGACCACCCTATATAAACACGCAATAAATTACCAAAAGCAAAACATTACAATGTAGTTTCATCGACCTGCGATTAAATTAGCTTGTAAATCCCTTAATTAACCCCCCAAACTTCTAGATAATAATAAAAATTATCAACTGCAAAATATTTATTTAATTAGTAATGAAACTGCAAATGACAATAAATTTAAAAAAAAGGACTAAAGAACTTTTCGTGAACATAAGATAAACATAATCTTTGCAGCAATACGTTAATCTGCGCTATCGCGCTCAACCACAGATTCTTTAAGTCTGATAATTCAACAACCTGATTTGAATTTATTTTATTAAAATTTTCTTCTAGTCGTAGATTAAACAATTAAATTAAATAAGAGGAAACAGCATGCCGCAATTAACTCTGACAGAACAGTTTATTCAACACACAGGAATTTCTGACCTTCACTGTCGGAGATGTTCCCCTAGGTTCTAAGCTGCACACTGGTTCGGCAACCCCTTCACTGGCGGCGAGCTGATAACGGCAATCCGACAGCAGCAATAGATAATAGAGAAGCTGTCAGTAGCAACAGGAGCCGTAGTTTAAGCAGGTACCAAAACAGGTACAGAAGCCGGTACGAAAGCAGGAACAAAACGAGAGCAAAAGTAAAAGCAGCAAGAGCAGTAATAGCAGCGAAAGTAGTAGCAGTAACAGGCCTATGACAATACAGCACGCATTAAAGAAACAATAATAATTAACAGACCAGGAAATTCTTAAGATTGTTACCGAGATGTAAGTTGGCCCGGAAGTGTTTTTTAGATGAAATTCTGCGTTGTGATCCGCCTCAGGGCGACAAAAGAAGATACCACTTCTTCCGGTAGCAGATGAGTGCTTTATCCTAATCCGTCAAAGCGAGAAAACTAGTTTCACAAAACCATCTACTGATTAAGCACTATTCTGCCACGCAGAACGTAGCTAAACGAATCTAACAAATTTCTGTCGTAAAAATGAATTAGCCTTTTTAAAGCAAAAATTGTGCGAACCGTACATATGCTATACAAAACTGTGAAGCTAAAGTAGGGTTCAGACCGTGCAAAACCTTCAACTTCAGTTCGATTTTGACCCGTAACAAGTAATCCGTACAAACTAATAAATATTTCCACGAAGAACATGGGCATCCCAACAGCAAGCAAGATAACTCTTAGAATACAGGCGTACCAAAGCAAATATAAGACAAACATATCGTATGTAAGCGTTAATAAACATGCTCTTGTGTTCTTGTATAGACGACAGGTTCAAGTACTCATGCTACATTATATGATGTCAAAACAGCACTTTTCTGTCATTTGAAGATTTTAGAAAACTTTGCGGAAGGAATAAATTGAAGACTGACTCACAATTCAGGGCAGGTGCAATGAACAAAAATAAATTAACTTATAACGGTGGGAATGCTAAGGCAATGAAAAGTTTTAATAGAAAATTGAATCTTGGACAAGTTAGTGGTAGCATAAAAAAATTATTGAAAATTTTAAAGAACTGTCACACGACTTGTAGATGCAAGAAGTTGCTCTGTCAAAACCGATTCTCTGATATCAAGAAACGTAAAAATGCACAGCACCGAATGTAAAGTCATAGCTAGTATTCGATAGTTTACTGTCAACTTTATAGAGTTTGCTGTAGGTTGGCTTAGGATCACTTTCCCGATCTAGTTTATCGCGCTCTGTCCACCTCTAGAGATCTTCACAGAAAAGACAACGAATTTTGTGTACCAGACATGACAACTTTCCTCACTTGCTTTCTTTTATTTCTTTAAAAGTCTCATGCGTGACCGGAACATTTGCAAGTGAAATAACGTTTATAAGTCAAAAACAGACACGAAATCGGGAAAGTTCTATGGCAATGAGTTT
The DNA here is from genome assembly GCA_011009095.1 of Ignelater luminosus. NCBI lineage: Eukaryota > Metazoa > Arthropoda > Insecta > Coleoptera > Elateridae > Ignelater > Ignelater luminosus. The sequence continues at coordinate 60,219 of VTPC01089971.1, forward strand.
TGAAAAAGGAAAAAAGTAGAAATACCTGTAGTAAACGGACCATCAAGAATCAAACAGAATAGCTCTAATCACCTCGTTGTATTTACTTTTCCTCAACAGTATCCACGCATTCAGAAATGTGATGGCCTATAATCCTTTGTAAACTTTTCACGCAACCCTCAAGTTTTAAACGATCTAGTAATTATGTAACCCCTTTTGTGATTTGGGGATGGAAATTGCTGTAATCGATTTTCATAACAACTAAACACATCCAAAAATAGATAGGAGCGGCAATGAGAATTCTGAACTGTATCCTAAGAAGAAGTATATGTAGACTCTTTCCATGCAAAGTGAAAAATATTATATTTAAACTTATTAGCGATTGTATCATAATATACAGTGTGTCCCTGGATTGACTTCACTATAGGTATAATTGATCAAAAATTTTTGAATCTCGTTTTGATGTTTTGGGATTCCGCCCTGCTTGGTTTGAAAAGAATTTCAAGCACATTTTTAGTTTTTAAAATCTAAGGAGGTCATGACAACTGAAAAAAGACCATTTTATGTTGGAGCAAAGTGCCATTTAGGTCAATAATACGGCAAAATGTTATTTAGAAAAGTTGTTTAGAATATGAAATTATGATTATATGCGAAATTTCACAAATATTTGATCACTTTGACTAAATTAGTACTTCAATGTATTCTTGCTTTGTAACTACAGAAAAAAAGTATTTTGTATAGGTTGTCAAAAAAAAAATTAATCTAAGTTCCTAATAAAGTATTATATTAAAAAAAAACGAAAATACATAACAATTACTCAATTTGAATTCCTTCACGATCGGCACAATGCAAGAATACATTCAAATACTGATTTAGTCAAAGTGCTCGTAATTTCATTTTCTAAACAACTTTCCTTAATAACATTTTGCTATATTATTGACCAAAATGGTCTTTTGCTTCAACATAAAATAGTTTTTTTTCGATTGTCATGACCGTCTTGGATTTTAAAAACTAAAAATGTGCTTGAAATTCTTTTCAGACCAAGCAGGGCTGTATCCCAAAACATCAAAATCAGATTCAAAAATTTTTGATCAATTATACCTATAGTGAAGTCAATCCGGGGACACACTGTATAACCATGTTTCCGGTAAAATGTCAGTCTGATGCAGTTTACAGAAATCCTGCTGCTTGGTTTCGGCAACACCTTATAGGAGTAAAATGATTGTAGTAGAAAACAGTTTTTTGTATATTTTTTTAAAAAGGCAAATGGTAGTAATTGACTGTATACAGTGTCCGCCAAAAAGTCTGCACCATATAGGAAAAAATTTTATTAATCACTTATGGGAAATTTGTTTCCGGCATCAGGTTTTGTTTGCTCCAGAACCAAAAATGATCTAATCAAAAGTAACCATGTGGTCTCCATTACTTGTCAAATTTGACATTTTCAGAAAGAATGCCCAAAAATGGACTTATATGACCGAACTTTAAAAAATGTCATGAGGAAAAAATGTATTCTTTGCAATTTTTTATCCTTATGCAAATTTCCAAAAGCCTACTACGATTTTCATATTTTGCCCTTTCTTTCGCTTATCTTTATTTGCTAATCAATAAAAGTCGATTTAATCTAATTCAAACACTTATAGATACATGCTGCACAATACTTATTTTACGGTCTAAATAATCTTCTTTTCCTTATTTTTATGTAAAAAATAAAAATGGAGCTTTGGTAAAGTAGCACACTTGATGCAAAGTTCATCTCATTCATACAGATAAACAAATAAATCCCATTTGTAATCATACATTGCATGCATATGTACAAAAAGTTTTGTTAACAATATCTGAAATAAACTTTGCACCAAGTGTGCTATTTTACCAAAACTTCATTTTTATTTTTTACATAAAAATAAGAAAAAGAAGATTATTTAGACCGTAAAATTTATTCAACAGAAATTTACTCGAAAGTTGGTACAATCAGTTATTGCCATTTGAATTTCCACATATAGGTTCATAACTTATTTGGTCTTCAAAATATTTCTATCGTATGCCATGGTAGGTCTTAATTTTTTTTAGATCTAATTGACTTTTTATAGCAATGTAACACTCGTATGTTGGTTAAAGGAATGTCAAAATCTTTTACACAGGTCAGCTGAAGCTTTTTGCTGACCATAAAACTCTTTGAATCCTGCTGTTCTGGGAAGGCAAGGTTTCTTCACATACTTTAAATGTTAATTGCTTTTTAAATAGTTCATATTAATTCGAAGATAAAAATACTTACTCTTTCCAGTTTGGTAGAGGCAGAATTAAACCTGATTATTCCGTGATGTGAAGTCAAGATGTCTATGAATATCCTTTAATTGCCTTTTATGCTTTTAGTGAAAGAATGTACACTTAAACAGAGAAGGATGCTCGTTTACCTGATTGGCCAAATAGTAACCAAAATGTTTGTTAAATGTATGGTGTAAATATTGCTTTAGTTAAACTTTGAACTCTTGTGGCCTTTTAAAGATCATAAATCAAAGCTTGAAGAAGATGTTTTTGGTATTAGGCCAACCAGGTAAAGATAAGATAATACTATTATAAATAGTAGTTCATATTTGAGTGGTAATAAGGGTATGAATGAGATGAACAAGCAAACGGTCAACAGGTCGATACTTTTTTTAAAAGCTTATCAAAGTTCAAAGTTTGGTAGCTGATAACTTTGCGAACTTCATTTCTAACTAATTTATTATTGTCTTATCAACTGAAGCTGCTTTTGATCCTGACCAAATTTAATGGTTGATACTTTAGAGAAGATTGTGTGACATGTAAAGTTTTCTGTATTCTCTTAATTCTTACGTATTTATGAACAGGTGGTAGGAGTATGCACAGAAACATTTTCAAGAATAACATATTTTGTAAAGCTAAACAAAAAATTTTCATAATATTTTGTCCAATTATTAATAGTTTCAGAAATAAATATGATCGTTCCTTTGTTTGACATGCGCTGATTTTCTAGTGTATACGAGGTCTGTTCAAAAAGTATCGCGAATTTTGTGTTTTTTTCAAAAATTATTTATTTATTTATGAATATATATTTTGTCCCCTTCAAAGTTTTTTCCAATCCTCGAAGCACTTCAAAAAATCATTGTTTGTGATCTTGTTCAGCTCCTCCTTCGATGCCGTCTCTATCTCCTCAGTCGTAGCGTAGCGTCGTCCTTTCATGGGCCTCTTCAGTTTCGGGAACAAGAAAAAGTCACAGGGGGCCAGGTCTGGGGAATACGGTGGCTGCGGCATCATTAGTGTGTTGTTTTTGCCCAAAAATTCGCGCACAAGCAACGATGTGTGAGCAGGGGCGTTATCATGGTGCAAAAGCCAATTTTTGTTCTTCCACAAATCCGGGCGTTTATGGCGGATTGCTTCGCGCAAATTGCGCATAACTTGCAGGTAATATTCCTTATTGACCGTTCTACCCTGTGGCAAGAACTCATAATGCACCACGCCCCTGCATTCGAGGAAAACTGGAAGCAAAACCAAAAGCACGCTCTTCGTCGTTCACATCTTCTCGGCCCTCTGAGAACATTTTGTACCACCGATAAACGTTGCTTCGGTCCAAGGTAGCTTCACCATATGCCACAGTCAACATTCGGAATGCGTCCGCGCACTTAATTTTGTTTTTCACACAAAATTTGATACAGATTCTTTGATCCATTTTTTGAAATAGGCAAAAATCGAAGACAAGCCAAAACACGTCCAAGCAAAACAGCTGTCAAAAATCAACTGAACATTCAAAATGGCCGAACTTGTCGGCATAAGTGAGGGACATGAGTACCAACATAACGCCACAAAAAAATCGAAAATCGAATATACGTAACCCGCGGAAATTCAAAATTCGCGATACTTTTTGAACAGACCTCGTATTTGCTCTAGTGCTTCATGTATAGAAGATGCAAATAATATATTAACTCATCCGTGGATAATAGCATAATTCATTTTATATCTCCTATTGAGAATTAAAAATTCTAGAAAAATTTAAGAGAATGCTGTTGAATTTACTATTATAAAGTACAACATTAAAAAACTCAAAACTGTTTTAAGTCAAATTTATCAGAAATAGTTTCCAAAACAACACCAGCTATCTTAAAATATTAAATGAACCCAAAATGAATAATAAATTATGCTTAAACAACCAGCGACTTGAATTTTACATAAAATATTCAGCTAACCTTTTGTTAATCCCATATATTTGCAAGGACCCCTTTTATTTTAGATCATTCCCAACTATCGATTGACTTACTACTTAATAAAGTAATACGCACATGCTTTCTATATTCTAGGTACATCTACAATATTGAATTTCAGTAATTCCTCATCACTGAATTGCGATTAGCTTCTCCTCATGATTGTCATTTACACCTTCCTCATGAAAATTCCAAAGCTCGATCTAGTTCATCGATTATATGGCCAGCATATCACCAAGTGACCCAAATTTCTGTCTTTATCACGTGCAATGCATTTTCGACGTTTTATCTTCGTTCATCAAAAAAACATGCTTTGTTTGTAGAACCATTACGGATACCACGGTATCAGGTGGATTATTTATTTCTAATCTAAACTCCGAATGCAGGTTTTTTTACTGAAAATAGCATTTTAAGTTAAAAAATAAAAAAATAAGAAAGAAAAGAAGTTTCGTTTTTTTGCGTATAAAGCGTACGATTATGTAAAAAGTTTACTTGAAATATTTTGAAAGTCGTTAGTATACTTAAATTTTTGTTTAAAAAAGTGGTTCCTTTTGAAAGCTTTTTAGCTGATAGTTATGTTGGAAGTATATTATTCCTTTTATGATTCAACTGTTGTTTTAATAATAATAAACTTTCCAGCTAAAAAATTCTTTTTACTGAATAATTTTGTTGTTTCAGCTTTGCATATTTGTATTTCAATTTTCTCTGTTCGCTTGTGTCTTACACATACAGAAAGTATACCTTGGAGATAGTAAGTGGAATAGAAACATAAAAATTGAGATTCTATGCATGGAAAATGGAAACAGAAAATTGCCCAAAACATGTTTTTGTTATACTACTATACATACCTTTAAAGTTACATTTATGAATTAATAATCCGGAAAGGTCTGTCCTCGTTTGCAACTGTCTGAAATGAACTTGGAGCTTCTTCTCTTTTGTAAATCCATTAAAGTTTGTAGTACATGGTTATATCCAGAAACCTTTTCCTCATTGTAATTTTCATACTGTGAAAGGTATAATACACAAAGTTTCCTTTATTTGCATTAATATAACCATTTCATCAACTAGGAAGTAAGGGTTAAAACCCAGACGGACCGGAACCACCTCCATTTATAAACCAGATCCTTGATGACATTAGAACATTGCCTACGTATGACAAATAACCTCTTCTATTTTGCATGATGATTGCAATTTGTTTGCTTAGTAAAGAGGACTATAACCCTGTTTTGTTGGATAAGGACAACTCAACTAAAAAAGGTTTTTGCAAAATACGAAATAATTTAAGCAATTATGTTATTACAGTATCAACAAATTTTTCTCATTTAAATGTAACCTTCAAGGTCATTCTGTCTAGGACACATTAAGAAAAGAGAAAATTAGGTTAAAACTATAAGCACATCTGTAACACCGAATGCGAAAAATCTAGATTTTCCCAGGACATCCGGAACTTGAACTAATAGCGCTTCCTTGTGCACAATGGGAAAGCATTAAAAACATTTTCTGTGTGCCAAGTTTGAAAAGGTTCCACACAAATTGTTCCAGCTGTCTCCAGCAGACTTCTCGACGTTTCATTCAACATGCAATTTAGAAAGTTCTTAGGTGCTTTAAAATGGCGACATACTGAAATATGTATATATGCATCTCAGCGAGTGTGAGAGAAGGTGCAAGTGCCTTTCTAGCGTAGTGTGTGGTTTGAATTTGTCAATAGAACTAGGAAATGGGGTGCAATTAAAGTCGAGAGATGAACGCGAGGTGTCGCGTCCTCGTGAATGTGTGAAGGAGGGAGGATCCGTTTTCCTCTACTACCGATACTGGATGTCTGGTGACCTACATCGCCACACCGACACTTCTCGCTCTGGTGCTTGCAGAAAGATGACTGCGCTCTTTCCGCCTGATAAATTACTCGAGAGTTTGCCCGGGTTTTGTTTGTTAGGGTGGAATGTTTACTTATCTCAGTTTTTAGTAGAATTTTGACGTATGATAATCATTTTGTTGAAATATTATCTTTAACCACTTTTTTATTGCTTCTTCTTTTCCACCTCCTAATTACACGGAAGGGGAAGCTGAAATTGATTCGAGACATTATGTAGAATTGTAGACCGCATATGGCACACAAGAGATAAATAAAGAGACCGAATAATAGGGAAAAATTTGAAATTATTCATTTTGGAAGATGTTCCCTTTTACAATGGAATCAGTTAAACAATAGAAAATTCATATATTACGTGTTCCTTTGGGTCGTTGTAATGGTTTTTTTGCCTTTCTTATACTGCTTGCTTAATAAAATTTGTTATGAATCATTCTTTGAATTACCTTGTAAAAACTAAGCATTGATACGGATGTACTTTGGGAAATACTTTTAAAAAGGAAAACAAATTAATCGAATATAACGTCAAAAATTTGTATCAATTGAATATATTGTCACGTGTGACAACTTTGTATAACTTTCAGAAATACTTTACTCCATAAATTATTATGAGTAGGCCTAAGAGAGAACTTAGAATTCTAACGTGAAAATGGATTGGACACTAACTAGTATAACTAATAGTCTGTTTGCTTACAATTAAGGCAAATGGCTTGCCTGTGTGTAGTAATGATTCTCAACTAAAACAGGACTGGATGCTCAAGTTGGCTGCTCAATAACAAGCGCATGCTTTGAGGATTAATTACCTGCACACCTTACATTAAGTCTATTCTTGCAACCTTCGTTAAACAAAACTGGCGTGATTATAGAAGATGATATTTACAGAAACACCAAGATAAATTTTGATGCTGATGCATGTGTGCAGCAATGGAAAACCTGACATAAATAATCCAAAATAGGAAATGTTAATAAAAATTGTAAGTTTATAATAGAAACAGATAGGTTGGATAAAGAAATTCTGAATAAAGAGCTTTAATCCATAAACTAACTTAAATATCCTTGGAGAAGATTACTAAAAACACAAAGCAGTTTATGACAATTCTTGAAATTCTTTCATCAATAAACATTGAAAAATAAATATTTATGCAGACCCATAAAATATCTACCAAGTCTTCCCCACAAATTTCTAAGAGGAGAGGTCATATTATGTAACTATCAAAAAATAAATCTTAGTGACTGTAGCAACAGGCGGATTGTGTTATTAAAGACACCCAACAATGCATTTTCTTTATCTTGCATTGGAGCTGTTCTTTTTGTTAATTATTTTAAAAGAGTCACGGCCTTAATAGATGGCATTGAGAAATGTTCAATAACTGTTTCTCAGTAAGAAAAGTTAAGAAATCTGTACTGTTTGTTGTGCTAGCTACAGTCACAAATGAGATAGCTCGTATAACTATGCAAAGGGTTTTTGGACTCCTGGAATCCTTGGTATAAGTAGCTGAGCTCCCATTTTCTTCGGCGGTGATGCTAAACAAATAATTTGAAAATGTACCTTTTAAAGATCTCTGAATTGACGCCTTGGAGATATCACGATCACTGTTAAAGAAAACATAGGTTTTGAATAATAACGCACTCGAAGTCTTTCTCTAGATTCTCTTCCTTTTTTTTCTTATAATCATCATTTCTGTTACAGTCTTATCGATATTTGACTAATATTTCAAAACTTTAACGTTAATTTCTCTTTGTTTAGCTTGTAAACCCATCTTATTCAGCAATCTAATTCCTTTCTGGTAGTAACTTTGTAAACATAGTACTTCAACAAGTACTCGCAGGAAAAAGTATTTCTTAGCTTCTTCTTGAGGTGTCAGGAAACTCGTTAATCACAAAAAAGGTTTTCTAGTGGGTCATATTAAAGTCAAGGCTGTAACAGCGGCACAAGTACCCCACACAATCCTTGTGGGTTTTGACTTTTGGTGGAATCGACTGAAAGTGTAGTATGATATGGTTAGCTTTTGATACATTGATTAAAGGTCTCCATGGGCACAAAGTTTGAACGTGACTAATTTTTTTTGCTACATCTGTTTAAAACGTTTTTTGTTTTTTAAACAGATATTTCATAACTTGGGAACGGGTTGTCATTCGATATGAAACTTTGGTTGCTCGTTGTGGTAAGGGAATGACTTGCCTTATTTCTCCATTTTGTTTATATTACGGAAACAGATAGTGGTACCTTGCTTTGTCTGTAAGCATAGGAACAGGGCATTCCTAGTTTTAAAAGTGGTTTGCCTTTCAGCGAGTTACCTGTAGTGGTACACGATTAGGTTTTGCTCCCCATTGACTTTCTTTGGTCAACTATCCTCGTCCACTGGTCGTGCTTTGCTTTTCAATAAACCCTCTTCGGTAGCTTGTAGCGGGGCTTTATATTCCATCAAGCTTTTTACAGTTGCACACAGACGGATTCTGCTCTCCATGAACTTTTTTAGATCAATTATATGCAAATGCAAGTCGGCCTTGTTTTGCTTTCGTAAAATAAAAGCAGAAAGCCACTACTAATGGTGAGATTGATTGAAAGTCATTTCTCCACTATCTGCGACCAAAGTATTATCTCAATACGACAATCCTTTAAAAGGATGATTGCATATGTAACAAAGACTTTTGACCAGTGTCTCAGGAACTGTAATATACTACAGGTTTCGGTGAATTTGATCAAAAGTCGAAACATATAAAAATAGTTTTGGGTGTTCTTAGAAAAGCTGACTAATAAAGAGGGCAGTGATTGTCAAAATACAATGATGACTGGTCTAAGGTTTAATATTTCTGTTAGTTTCTAGATTACTGACCTTTCTCAAAATTGTGGTGGCTTTGGTTTAATTGCTGCCATAAACAACTGAAAATAGATTATAAATCCCCCAATATAGAGGCAAGGATGTTTTTAATTGGAAGAGTGATCGACAGAGGTTTGAGACTTCTTGGCACAGAAAACAACAACAAACCTATTCAGGATCTCCTAACTCAAAAGTTTGCAATTCTGAACCTATCAATATTGTATATTAAGGTAAGGATAGATGAGCTGCGTTTCTAAGAGGATGTGCTTGGGGCTAAATGGAGATGCTCAGCGTAGGTAATAAAAATCACTGTGTATGTTCCGACTTTAATTTCGTGGTTTTACATCAATCTTAATCCTATTTGAATGCACACTTGACATACGGCTTTCTAAAGAATTTAAACTTATACCAGATTACTTACTGTCAGAAGGATGAAACCGACTCAGGTCACTCAGTCTTTTACAGATCTCTATTGTGCATTTTAATTTCTTGACAAACCTTAATGAAGCCAAGTTAAAAAAATAGAAAACACAGGAGTTGGATAAAAGTTTTTATATCTGTGATATATAGTCCAGGCAATCTGTCATCAAAAAGAGGGAGTTAACTCGCATCAAATGGGATAGTTCTGATTTTTATGTAGGTTTCATATGGTTGGGTCTTAATGATGAGTTTTTTTTGACCTTTTTTGGCCAAGTGGGGAAAGTACCTAAAATACCCAAAAAAATCGACAAAAACCGAAAAATGGTAGAAAATTTCGCGGTATTTGGTAAAATTGAGACACTTTGAAACATTGTATCTTGATAACTACCAAGCCTACAGAAACTGCTTTGGTCCTGAATTGTTGCAAATTTAGTTGACTTTAAAACAGAATAGAACCATTCTGGTCGAAGAACCAGTGCTCCAGGATTAAAACTGCCAAAAATCGAAAAAAGATGAAAAATTCTGTGGTTTGTTTGAGTATTTTAGGTACTTTTCGCACTTGGCCGAGGTCGAAAACTTAGATTCATCATTAGGACCCAACCGTATAAAACATATAAAAATCAGAACTACCCCATTTGATGTGAGGTAAAATGGACTGATTGACTGGACTTATAGCAGCACCGGGAATTGTATATACGATTATTATAAATGCTTTTCCAAAGTTCAGATTTTACACGACTGTACTCAAATACGCTAGAAGCACAGTAAAGAACTGGAAGAGGAAGCAGAAACTGTTCTAGATGCTGCCTCGCTCTCAGTTCATGAATCAAGTAAAAAATAGTTAATAGGTTTGCTGATATGGCAGGCTCTTTTTAATAGTAAATATAACCACGGCAAAAAATAAAAGAACACAAATAAGCTAGTAAGCTAAATTTAAGTCCATATTCATTCATTAAAAAAACTCGCTGTTTCTAACAAAATATTGATAATAAAAGGTTTTGGAAATTGCGGGGAGGGATAGGGTAGTTGCGGAAAGTCGACTAAGGGCAAAAGAAGGTTTTGGTAGATAATCCATATTTGTTTAAGAATAATTTTTGATTCTATTTAATTGTGTAGTTGATATATTGACCACCGAGGAACCTGAGCCTTATACCTACAAGCAGAAATTTGCTCAGGTTGTATATTTCATGTTTCATTCATTCATTACATAATCGTTCCAACGTGATCTATCAGTGATGACTTAGGCTACCTAATACTTAGAGACTGCTTTATTTTGTAGTAGTATGGGGTGTAAATACCCAGTAACTCGAATCACTGTATTAGGACAAACAGCGTCGGGGGTAATGATTATGATGCGCCGAGAGTGGTTGCAGTTTACCGGATTGCAGTCCGGGGTTCCAGACACCTGCAGAAGATCGTCTGTAGATACTAGTCTAGTATAAACCCCTCCTGACAAATCTGTGGAAGTGGTTGTCAGAGATGGTGGTCAAGCGGAAAGGGGAAATTTATTTAGTCGGTTTTATTAGCCTTATTGCAGCATGCAGCGTTCTACTTCAGAGAACTGTTTATTCCCTTACTTGTCGTGAGAATATTATGGATGCCTAAAGATTTTAAGAACTTTAAAGAAAGGCGAAGAAAGAAAAAATTCTTACTCCTTTCAGAGGCAACGGAAGCTTGAACAAACATTGTTGAAAAATAATAAAGATGAGTTTGATAAAACCTTAAGCAATCTAAATATTAGTAAACAAACACTTACTTATTATGACTATTAATATAACTGTTGAATCCTAGCAGTCTAAGAATACATACTTTTTGTGCATAAGTTTTGAGTTGCATTTTAAGATTACTATGGTCGAACAGTTATGCGAAAAGCTCTATTTTGCAAAAAAGTGTATGGATTAGAGAATACAGATATTTTGTGTCTTATTAATGTAACTTGAAAAATATATTAAAGCTGTTAAAGCTTACAGAGGCGTCTTGAAATAAACATTCTGTTAAGATTTATTTCAAATAACTTCAATAAAATGCTTAAATTAAAAAGGTTTTTAGTTGCTTTCATGTACTTCTGAAATATGAATTTTGTCATGCTTTAAATTTTATTAAAAACCTTCATATAAAAGATAAAAAATAACCTTTTCGTACATAAGTTGATTTGGCCAATTTTGAATAAAAAAGTAAGACCTGTGTTTATTCAAACTACATTAATTGTATCAGCACTCACGGTTACATCTACTTTAATCTTTAAGTTAGATGTCCTTAAGTTTACGTAATTAATGACTGAACATGTTCAAGCCTTGTAATGCCTGCTTACATTCTACCTATATACAATGTTTTCCTTTTGACTTATATATTAACTAACTTTATCGAACAAATTGTTTTCCTCGGAAAACACAAATCCACTTCGTCAAACTTGTTAGTTAAAGTTTCGTAGAATAACTACCGATTTTGATCTCGTATTATAGCTTTCTCTGTTAGCAAACCGACCACTCGCCTTTCCTTGTTGCGGATGTAGTACTATCCAAAAGAATTCGTGTTCAACACGAACAGAGTCAGTATTAAACTTTAACGTACTTCATGTATCCTTTGATCACGTACCAAAAAAGGCAATATTTCCGCTTGTAAATACATAAAAGTAACAATGTAAAATGCCATTTTCTCAAGAACTTGACACTACTTGAAACGCGAAAAACGCTCTTGACTTTCCACGAAATTGCCCTTATGGCCTCTTTTAGAACTGGCACGTGACGCTGTTGTGTGCAGGTGTCAGAGTACATACTACTTATTTCTTCGGACTATTCTTATTTTATTATTTGTTATTACTGTTACACTATTATTATTGTTGCTTTTTTATCAATGTAACCCTGATAAAAGAAAAAAATTGCACGTAAAACAAACACAAATAATAATGTGTGAATTTATCATTTTCTTTTTTTGCAGATAATCGAGAAAACGGCATGTGGACATGACGTGACCATGACAGCATGAAGAGCCTAGTGGGGATCATGTGGATCGTCCTAGTGCTCATATCAGGTCAGAATTACCACCCCTATACAAACAATTAACCTAATTAATGGTTATGATGTATTGTCATCTGCAGCGAATAAATTTTAGTTGCTTAGTGTTGTTTACACAAGTATAATTTTTGAAGAGCTTTTTATATAAAAATTTGCTTCCCAAATGGGCGCTGTTTAGTAGTATTACATAAAACTGAAAATGCCGTGTTTTATTTACGGGTAATAATTTTTAATTAAGCTAACATAAAATTATTTTTGACTTTATTAGCATTAATACATCTTCTTAATTATTTTTTAGCTACATTATTCTCTTAATTTAATTAATGTTTAATTTGAAAATGTGGAAATGCACGTTCTCATACTGTTCCAGAACTGTAAATTTTACAAAACATTTCTCAAACAGAAAATGGAGTTGTTAGAAAAACCTGTGAAAACGGGTTAAGCTTTTAAAACTGATATATTTTGAAACTGGATAAAACGCGATAACTTACTTATTGGAATGATTTGCATCATGGTAACACCGATCACTGTATTGTCTTTTTTATACAGGGTTATTCAAATGCGAGACTCACTATTCCTTGATTTCCGTTTTTCACTCATAGATTGTTTATTATTAGGAATTTTTTAGGATCGGCAGAAACTTCCTACAGGTACGTTTTCATCTTCAGCATTTCTGACCTATCTAAAGTATTATAGAACGTCTTGGTTTTCCAGAATCAACATCAGATTTATTTTTTCTTATGGGTATTAAATTGAATTTTGCTAGGTTCGATAGGGAATTGAATTTACATTCTAATAATGTACTACATAAATTATCAATTAATAATTCAAACTCAATCTGTTAAGGAAAATACTAAAAAACAAACTTTTGGAGAGTGTGCCATGAAGCTAAGTATACCTCATTGCTTGGTTCTTTCAGTAATGCGTAATCATTAAATAATTGGCTGAATTTTTATAAACCATTGTTATTAATAATTATAAACTGTCGAACTCACTCCGAAAATTGTGTTGACATAGTTTCCCTAGAACAAAAAAGCATTTGTTGCAACCAAAACTTCTGGAATTAAGAGACTTGACTATAAAGGGAAGTACTTCTGATTTCTCTTAGTATTTTCAGTCTTCAAACGCTTCTCGGACGGTTACTCTATACAGTGTGTGCAAAATTCAAAGCTCCACCTTTGGGATCCCAGATACAAAGTCGGCTAAATTAGATAAAAGTTGCCGAGTCGAAAAGCCAGTTTACTGGTGTTCTTGTTTGTTTTTAAAAATGCATGGTTTACTAGAGAACAGCGAAAAATCTAAACGTGTCAATTTCTTTAAACTAAAACATTTCTTAAAGGAATAAAAATACAAGAAATGTGCAAAGAAAGAAGTTTTGATACAATCGGGCTTTATCGAATTACAATGAATGTGCACCTAGTCACTTGCTTTGTTTTTGAGATATCGCACAAACTTGAATTACTTGTAATGGAACGCATGTTTGATTTTTATTTCACTAGATGGATTATTTTACGCAGTTTTTGGTGATATAAGGGTTGATATACTTATTTTCAAATTTAAACGAAATACTATTAAAGAAAAACCTACTTATCTAGGTTTTCGAATATTAGGCCGTGGGTAACTAAAGACAAAAAACATAAGACGCGCAACAACTGTAAACTGGCCCTTCGACCTGGCAACTTTTATCCCATTTAACCGACTTCGTATCTTTTACCATTTATGAGATCCCAATGGTGGGCCTCGAATCTTGTACTAATATAGTACAAAAAAAACAGGAAAAATTTGTTCTATATGACTGGCGATCATTCACAGTCTTACAGTTGCGTTGGTGTTCATAATTTGCCTTGGACTACTATTTATTTCAATTACCTGACATCCGTGTCTACTACTATGTCTTACTACTCTAGTAACAGTTTTCTTAAGTGTAATAAAAAAAAACTATAAACAGAAAGAATCGTCGATTTAAATCTCAAATTAGAAAAATAAGAAAAGGAGGGAACCAGGATGAATAATTTTTAACAATATAGGGATGGTATAGCGCAAGCACAAAGATGTACCTTTTTTGTAAATCAGTAATAATTATTCAAATTCCCAGATGGTAAACCAAGTCTTTATTAATTATCAGTGTATCAATGCTTCTCATTTGACAGAATTAAAATCTAAGTCAAAATGAAACAGGCATAAAGTCAAAGACAAACAGCGGTAAAATGGAAGCAATAGAAAGAATGTCGTTCGAAGTAAAAACGAGGCTAACTAAGAAAAATGGACGAAAAATTGAAAAACAACGAGAAGGAGACAAAAAACTAGTAGATGAAGATGAGTGCTTAAGGCAAATATAAAGCCAATATTAGAAAAGAAAAACTACAGAACAAACGTAGTAATAAAAGGCATAGGTGATAGAAATGGTGAAACGAATACAGAAACTAAAAACGGGAAGTGGAGCAAAGAACTAGACAAAATAAGGAAAACAGATAATTGTAGCTGTAAAAAGGACAAACTAAGAGTATTAAAAATGATAAAAAGTAACACATAAATAGAAGTTTTAAAACTAACTAAGACACTCAAAGTAACAACGATCTAGATTGAAGATGACTACAAGAAGAAAATACGAACTAAATGAAAAGCTGATCCATTATTTAAAACAGGTGAGAGCGGAAGGGGAAAAAGAACAAATACAATAAGCTGGTGATAAACAATACAGCTCACAAGATCGCAAAAATAGGACAAATAAGAAATAAGGAGGAAAACATAAAGCCAACGCAAACGACACGTGGGAGACCACCAGATAGACGAACAAAAAGCAAAATAACCATAACAACAAAGATACAAAAAAAAGTAAAAAAGGAATAAAAACAGTAAAACAATTGGTAAACAAAAAAATAAAAATAGGGCAATTTAAATCAGCACATGGAATGTACGCACAATGTTAGAAGTAGCAAAGGTTCTAGAAATAATTTAAGAACTAAAAGGAGTTGGAATTAACATAGCAGCAGTGTAAGAAATAAAATGGCAGGGAAAACCGAAATAGAACAGAAATATTCCACATTTATTTTCTTGGACGAAGAGAAAAAGCAAAAAATGCAAAAAGGAGTAGGATTTGAGGTATTTGGAAAAATAAGGGAAACAATAATAGACACAAAGTTAACAAATGGAAGAACAGCATATAAAATAAATTGTTATTTTAGAAAACTAGCTTTTACCTAGGCGAATACTATCTGCCTTGTTCTTATTTAATTGCTAAATGACTACGCAATTACTAATGATAATGAACCAGGCAAATAGTGTCTGCCTAAATGCTTTTTATACAATTTATATACAGGTAAATAAACTTTATTTTATGGAATAGAACATTTGCAAGAAAAAAGTACACGAATTATATTATTAAAAGTATGGAAAATGATGAGTTCATCAAATAGGAAGCTAAGAGTCGAAAAAATAAAATAAGAAAACAGCGCGTACAGAAATAAGCTAGTCATGAAACAAAATACTGACGAACACATAGAAGCAAGATAGCATAAGTTAAAAGAAATAATAAATCAAGCAGCTGAAAAGATAGTAGAGAAGGATGGAAAGAAAAATAAAAAAGGATGTAGAAGAGAGTTGAAGAAAAAAGCTAAGACAAGATTAAGATGTATTAGAACAAACAGAAAAGAACTCAGAGAAGAGTATTAGAAGATAAAAAAAATGTAAAGAATAACAAGAAAAAGTAAAATAGAATAAAAAAAAATAAAAGAAATTCGAAAACAATAATAGAAATAGAAATACTAGAAACTTTTATTAAAAAATTCAAAAATAGAAAAAACATAAATCAAAAATAAGAGGAGCATAAAAACAAGAAAACAAATATCGTAGAAAGTGAGCAACAAATAAAATAGGGGTAGATAACACCTTAAAAATCTACTAAACAAAGAACAAAGGAACAAAGAGACAATAAGAGACGAAATCGAGGTAGAAAAATCAACCCTGGAAGAGGTAAATGATACCAGTGAAAGATGAAATAAATATGGAACTGATGAAATATGAAAGTAAGAATCTGAAAAGACAAATATATGTCTGACAAATTGGAGGAGTAGGTCAGATAATAGCAATACACAAGAAAGAAAGTCAGCAAGAGTCAGCATTAACTCAAATAAGACCTATGCTAAAGTTTCTAAAAAATTTTGTACAAATTAATTTTTACAAATTTTTTGGTCGTTGCAAACGGAGTTTACATAGAAATCTTTGTAGAAATTTTGTCAACAAAATTTTTATAGAATATGTTCTAAAAATTGGTAAATTTCTTGCAGAAAATGCGCAGTAAACGTAAGCGCGTCTATGCGCAAACCGACATCAGCTGATCGTCTGCACCTTTGCTTGCTTGCCTATTATTTGCGGTAATGTTTACGAGTCGCATTAAAGGTTGCTTAAAGGTCATTGCAAACAGCTGTAAATAGATTGATACTGCGCACGCTCACGTCAAAAATTTTGTAAAAAATTATGCATAGTTGCGTACAACTCGCTACAACTTACCAAAAATTTTCAAAGAAATTTTTATAAAAATTCTTTTATAAAATTTCCACAAAATTTAGCATAGTGTCAAGCAGCTCTAAGGTTAGACCGTTTTTCAGAGAAAAAGTATATAGCTAAGAAATGTAAGAAATGTGTGCAGTAGACCAGTTTTGGACGAAGGCTACATTAGTGGAGTATACAGTAACGACGCTCGTATATTTTTTATATTATTTTCACACAAGTACGTGTCTCTTCTAGACGCATTTTCTTAACTACGCTCCATTATTCTGTGTAAAGCAGTTTTTGAGAAGCAACAGACAGTAAAATAGGGCAATATCAAATTGGATTCACGAAAGGGATGCCTACGATAAAAACAGTACATACGGTTAAAACACCTCATAGAGAAAGCACACGAATATAAGATTGACTTATAATTACTCTTCACGGACCTTCAACAGGCATTAGACACCATCAGTCTAAGTAAGATTATGTCTATAAAGAAAAAGATACCAACAAAAATAAGAAGAATCATAGCCACGACAATTAACAAAACAAAAGTCAACGTAAAAATAAACAAACGAGAAACTGAAAAGTTTACAATAAAGGAGTTAGACAAGATGGCGCGATTGCTGCAATGATATTCAATATAGTACTCTAATACATTACAAGAGCTGTCAATAAACGTACAATAATAACAAGAGGAAGACAGATAGTAGCATATGCAGACGACTTAGTAATCCTCTCGAACAGAAGAGAAATAATGAACAGTGTACTAAAAGAGATAGTTGAAGAAAAAAATAAAAGATGGCTAAAAATAAACAAAAAGAAGTCAAAAATAATGTGCCTTGAAGAAGAACTGGAGAAATCAAAGCACGGGTAATACATTTGAATTACACAAATTTAAATAGTTGGAGATTACGATAGCAAACGATGAAAACAAAGGAATGAAAATAAAGAAAAAGATAATAGCAGCCAACAGAGCTTTACAAACGAACCAGCATTTACTACTAATTGTAAGAAATAAAACTCTGTCAAAGAAGATCGAAGAAACAATTTATGGAACATTAATAGAACAACAATAACGTACGCAGCTGAAAAGATGACAGTGACAAAAAGAGATAAAGAAAACCTAAGAATAACCTAGAGAAGAATATTAAGAGCCACACTGAGCCTAATCAGACTAACTATATAAACTGTAAGTTTCTTGGAAATAAAAGTATTATTATTAACATAAAATAAAAACAAATAAAAAAGTAGAACAAAAATGTGAAAAGGTCATAATTAAAATAATAAAACACTAAAGAGCAAAATGGTGGAGATATAAGTATATAGAGAGCAAGAAAATGTAAGATAATACACATAGTAATGAACTGGAAACCAGCGGGAAAAACGAAAGGTGGAAAACCGTGATCCAACTGACAAAGAAGTAAAGGAAAAAGAAAGAAAACAAACCAGCAACACAGGAAAAACAAAAAAAAAAGAATGGAAGAAGATATGTGAAAAAATGCAATAACAGACCGAAAATGGCACTCCTCATAATAAGAGATCTAGAAAGCTTCATAGAAGCGACGAAACCCCGAAACAGAGAATTAGATTCATTTATTATTATTATTATTATTACTCGTTTGACAGTAAAGCATAATAAACAATAAAATGAAAGAAATAATTTAAGCAAAATTCCCAAAACATTTGTAAAATGCAATCTAGATACTTGAACATATTGTCATTGCAATGCAAATAATACACACGAATACACTTTATCTATTATTTAAATTGACTTAATACTAAAACATGTTGAAGCAAGTGAAAAATAAATAGATTGAACTTAAAAGCAGTAAAATTATTATTTACCAATTTTATGTGCAGAATTCTATTCCTTAAAATTAAAATTTGGGCGTACGTGTATTTAAGAAATAATTTAAAGATGCAATACGTTATAAGCATTGTATCATCGGTTACAATAAAGTATTCACATTGTATACATCTGTATATAAACCCTTGGATATACTAAATGTAATGGAAATACCTAACAGAACACACCTTGACAACCGTAAGATACAAGTTGTTGAACATTTACGACAAGAAGCGTTAACAATTACTGAACCTTCGTTACTAAATAGATCAGATAAAATAGTTAGTCTGTTCGATACTAACTTCTCCACAGAAGCATACCGGAATCTAGACTAAATTTTCACTACTCATCCGACGGAACTATACTTTGCAGCTTAGGTACTGTCTTCACTCTGTCTGACTATTGGTATCGCGCGATGCTAAGGCTAAAAGAATTAAAATTACTAAATTCTAACGCCAAAAGTACCTTCGAAAAATTAAAGGTAAAAAAGTACGTAATCTGTATTACTTCTTCCACTTAAAACATGCGTTTAAAGTGATGCTGTATGTTATATCAGCTGAAGTTTTGGGATAACGGGAATGAACACTGAATTACCAGACTAAACCAAAATCTTAGAGAGTAGACTAAAGTTGTAGAATATTTGAAATAAGACATTACAAAAGTTGTGTCGAATGTATCCAAGTTTCAGTATTTGCCGTTCACAATCTACATAAGCAGTTTCATCACCAAGTTGTTAACTTACACCGGGCATTATTAAGTAGCGTAATATTATCCATTAAAATAGGATCGCAAGAGTATTTTAACAGAACTTACTACTAAATAGTACATACAAGATGCATTTAGCTACTTTGGTTTGAGATTGTTGTTCTATGTAGCTGAATTGATGCAGAGAATGAAACAAACGTACGTAAGCGGTATGGTTTATAGTCTCAACTGATGTAGGTTAAATAAATAGGTATAAGGGGAAAATAAACGTAGACCTTAATAATTAATGAAGCAAAGATGCTTATCTTGTTTACAAGCTACATAGTTTTTAAAGGCTTATGTGTTCGTATTTAGTAGGCTGTGAACGAACGTTCTGATATTTAACATCTTATTATTTTTTACAATTTTTCTTAGAATTTTATGTTTGTGGTACATATTACTACGGAAAATTACCTAGACAAGTCAGTTTCTAAAGCATTAGTGAGACCCAATTTAACACTTTTAACAAATCCAATTTCAGTTTGACCCTAGAGTCTAAATGTTTCATAGTCGGAGACATTTTAGATAATTCTGAAAAGGTTTCTCTCCACTACAATTTACGTTTCATCATTTTTGGTAAAACGTGAATATTCACATTTTTTCTTTATTTCAAGGGAAAGTTCGCTTAAAAAAAAGAAAATCATTTCAGGAATATCATACCTAATTTCCTTATTCTAGTGTGTTTCTTCAAAGTATTTACGTAAATGTAGAATGTTATTTTAATAGATGAATAATCTATTCAGAATTTCATCCTACGCACTTGTCAGAGAAAAGGTACAGCTTTTGCATTTATGCACAATTTCCCTATGCTTAAATTTCGTGCGGTTTTAATAGTGGGTGCCGAAACAGGAGCCAGGTTGAAGTTAATTATGCTAAAGTGTAAAATTAATATTTTATGGCTTCATTTAAAAAGGTTAAGGGAAAAGATATAAATTTCACGGTAGTTTTAGGTGATAATTCTAACTGGGTCAGTATCGCACCGCATTAAATAATTATAGCACCAAAATTCTAAAATATTTTAATTCTATTATCTTAAACGCAAATTTAATTAACTTCTTGAACAAGAGAAATTCAATTCCGTGTTAAACTAAAATCGTTAATTCTAGAGATACTTTAAAATAACCATTAATCATTCATTAAGTAAAGATAAACTCCTTCCGGAACGAGATCCCAAGTTAAACATTTTGAAACTTGGCCGTCGCACTAACTTGAACGCCCAATAACATCGCCGGTGGTATAGGTTACAATATCCTGTCATGTAAAATTAATACCGGGTCTTTCAAAGGAAAAGTGATCCCTATACGATGTGAGCTGGGGAAAACTCCTCGGGCCGTTTTCCTCGGTTTCCAATGATTGTATCGGTTATTCCGTACTCGTAAACTTCTTATTTGTAAGAGGTACGTCAGCTCCCTGTAAACGGGTTTATTTCTTTAACCGATGTTAAACTTCTGGTTCATCTGCTGCGGTGCCACTGAATTTAAGATAAAAAGAAAACATTTTTATAGTATATGCGGTCGTGTGACGGCAGCGGTTCTTACAGGCGGACGAAAAGCGTGTATATTTAATTGAATATTTATTTATTTAAATTTTCTACGGATAATACGCTAAAAGAGAAACGGTATGGAAGTTTTAATCCCGCATATTTTATGTTTGCCTAAAACGGGGACAAATTCATGGTGAAAAATAAACGAATTACTGAAGCGGTTTCTTGCGGGCGCATTTATCCGTAATGGGAATTTTTAAACTTTTAATAAAAAAGAACAAGTTTATACAGTAATAAACAAAAAGTGTTGTACAAGCTCTAAACCTGTAATAGACTGCTAAATGCAGGTCGGGAGACTATATTAAGGTTACGATGGAATTTGGATTCCGGGACATATACTACAGTGAATATGTGGAATGTTCACTCTCACCCTTTTGGAGGGATACGTTCATTTACGAGCAAACCCGCTGTCTGGAGCGTATTAGGGTTAAATGAACTCGCATGTACCTTTTGTAAAAATGTGTGCACCTATGCTAGAAATGTTAGACATTCATCAAAATATTTCGTTTTGGTTTTTTCAACTGATTAAACTACCATTTTGTTGAAAGGTGTAATCTGTTAGGTTGAACACTGAGGATATTAACCCTGGATAAAGGTTAATGTTGATTGCTGTGTAGGAACACCAATTAAATTACATATAAAAGCATTTATATTTTAGCAAAAGGTTAATGAAGGGAGAAATAATGAATTTAAGATTAATTAAAATTTATTTAAGTGCACTATTTAATAACAGTTTTTATAATGGATGCGATAAATTATTATTTTAGTGTTATTAATGTCAACTGTTAGACTATGAGAATTATTTTATTGTTGTTTGTGAGAACATCAGCTTCTACTGTTCAGAATTTAATTATTAGGTTATGTTCTTTAAATATGGATAAGGAATTGAAACAGCGATTCAAATAAAGTTTCAACATTCAGAATTAATCTTCTAGTCATGATGCCATCGTTCATGTAATGAAAGAACTATAAACTCTTAGATAGTATGTGCATTACGTTGGGAACAGAGTAACATCTAAAAAAGATCGATTGGGAGAATGAAACGAAAGTACCGTAACAACAATTTTCTGGCTTCGTACGTACATACCATGTATTAAATAATGTTTGTCACGTGATAGGAGTGTCTTGTAAGGATACCTTAAAATACACATTTTCACATTTCTAAACTGTTTTCAGGTGCATTTACTCGAACAACAAGCATGCTTATCAAAAGGCAAACAGTCATCAAACCTGGTATTGTTACCATATAAAACAGTTTTTAACACAAAAACAAATATACAAATAAATTAATCATAACAAGCCAAACAGATTATTCCAATTACCGAGTTAAAAAAAATTGATTAAAAAATAAAATTTAACACGCGGAAATTGTCGAGCTTTGTTTTTACTATTAAATGGGCGTCAAGAAAGTAGTCTATGGTCACGATTGGGTTTTAGAAAAATTTATTATAAAGAATCAGTTATGCTCAAGTATTTTACAGATTTATATAAAATCTCGTAAAACTCCTTTGTGTGCCAACAACCTTCATATCGTAACACTTTTTATTTATTACTGAATTTTAAATAAATTTCGTTTGGTCTGGACATACGTAAAAATAACTTTATTTTTATGGCGATATGTATGTATGTATCTCTTTTGACACAGCGTTCCTAAAAAACATAGAAAACATCCTAAGAGAGTACTCTATTCTTGAACTTTTGTTGTAACCGTCAAGGGACGATAGCCCCTGACACGTGTATCCATCCCCTTTTGCAGTAGTGTGCTGTAGATATCCTCTTAAGTTAATAGTGTATCTGATCGACAGCTTAACCTTTTCAGTGGATATCTAAAAGATATCTGCACATTCTAAAACTCAGTCATTAATAAATAGCTATTCTGTGTATAATATACATCGATTTTCTGCTCAAATGAGCGGAAGCAATACTGGAATGGTTGCCGGTTCATTAACAGATAATAGCCACTAAATATGCATTCCGACGCAGGACCTAGCGACTATGTCGTCATTTTTCCAGCATAAAGACGTGTTTAATTCTTGGCGATATTTGTATAATTTTAAGGAATTTAGAATTGTAGCAATTGTCTATATAGAATCAGAAAGATAAATTTTTCCTTCTTATAAAAAAGACATCATCATTAATTCATGCTAATCAGAATGTTTTTATGACATGCCCATTAGGTAAAAATACCGAGTGACTATAAAAATGCGTCCTGTTGTAAGGATAGATATCTTCACTTCTGATAAAGCAAAAGAAATTTTACATTTTCCTAGCTAAAAGATCATATAACGTTCCCGTAAGGCTTTACTTCTAAATCCTAAAAAAAATGACGTTACGAACTTTGATAGCTAAGAGTTCAAAAAAAACAGATTTTTCGTTGCAAAAAATCTAATTTTGATAGACTGCTGTTAGAGCAAACGAAAAGGTTGACAGTTTCAAACTGCCTTTTAGTATTTTAATTTTAAGTGTGCCGTTTTTAAAGTGCTTTGTATTCGGCAGAAATTTTTTGATTGTAACTTAAATTGATTTTTGTAATGGCTCCCCATTTGACTAAAGCACATTTATCTCTGATCAAAAATTGTTACTAAGACAAGAGTTGGGATAGTAAAAAGGTTGTATAAGATTTCCTAGTAAAATATGGACAGTTTCTAGTGGCAATTGTGTTATACACTATGTTTAATTAAAACTGGAACAATAACGAGAAGGCCCGGCGATAACTACCAAGACCATTTGTAAATAATGTTAATTTACTTTTGGCAAAACGTTTTTTTGGTGTTCATCTTTAGTACTCAATTGTTTAATTGTCTTTATCAATAAATAAGTTTTCATTTGAACGCACTTTTTACTACATATTATGACTGTAAGTGACCAAAATTTAAGATCAATATCTGCTATCTGTCAGAAGCAATTAACTGTTAAACATAAAGCATTTTTTTTGTAGCTACCCATATACTTCAGGCTCAATTTTCAATAGACCTACAGACCTTTATGTCAGTTAGATGGCGTAATAATAATTGCGTCCTAGGCCTATTCTGATATGGAGCTTTTTTTGTTTTTTAAATGTGTATATAAAATATACATTTTACATAAAAATCAGTTAATGAACATTTCGTATGACATTTTGAATTTTTAACTCGATAAAAGCTACTTTTGAAGTAAGCAAAAACTTTTATAAAGAATGAGTTTTTTTGTATCTTCAAATTTTTTATCCATTACACCTATACTAAACGTTATCTGGAAACACCCTGTATAAGTATCTACAAATTCAACTCTTTAATTTCAATTAATTTTTAATTTTCTTGTATTTTCTTTAATTTTCGTAACACATTGATGAAATAACCTGTACAGTATGAATAAATTAAGTCGAGCCATCTAGGTGGGTAACATGCTTTACATGCTCAATTATTCCAGACCATCTTGGTTATCTAGAAAATTTTTAAAATAATAGAGATCAAAGGTGTTACACATTTTTAATAGTAAAGCAAATAAGTCAAATTAGAAAATGTAAGGTTAAGGGTATAATAATATCATGTAATAAAATAGAAAAAAAACGTCATATCGAAGAATATTGAGAATAACAAAACATTAAAAATAAGGGACGCAGTAGATGTATGCTAACATCAGTTCACTGAATATTTAGTCTTTTTCAAAGTTTTGTTACTTAACCTAACAGTGAAAAATACACCAAAATTATTCGAGAAAAATGTAGCTTGTAAGAGTTTTTATGTTGATAGTTCTGACATATGGGCGCGCTTTTTCATAGTATTGGTCAGTTTAGACGAGTAAACTTAAATCTGGTTTTCTGTGGTTACCACTAAATGTCAGAGGAAAACTATAAAAAAAATTCTAAATTAAATTGTAGCTTTTCCATTTCTCTTTTTAATTGCCGATGTAGTATTTGTTTGCCATTATTTACCGAATTAATTATAAAATTATAAACAACACTATTTACAAACTCAATTCTTTGGGAAGCATTTTTGCACACAGCAAATGTTTTTATTTTTTATTCATTATTGTTCATAATAACCATAGCCATTTTGTCTTCCGAAAAAAGATTTGACATTTTCTGATGCTGTGAACTTCTAGGTCAGCAAAAAATTGGTTAGCTTTTGACAAAGATTCCACTTAAAAAAGTAAATGAAAAACCAGACAGATCTTCTAAGACAAACATTAATCAAATTAAGATTTACAACTAATTTGGCAGTATAATTCAAAGAATGAACATTCTACTCTGAAGAAATTACTGAATGATGCTAGACAACATTAGGCGTTCTAAATTATATAGAATTTTAAAATCAATGGGTTATAATTCATAAATACCAACATGTTAACGGACGCAAAACTTTATGTAAAGAAAAACATGTTTTTATTTATGTAAGTAGCATTCGTCGATGGTTGTTCGTAAAAGCCAAAATTAAAAGTGAGGGAAAAAGGTTTACCATTTTACATACGGGATGTGATTCTGGCTTTTTAGAAGGGTGCGACTTGTAGGAGTGGTTTCCAAATCTCGTGGCACGCGACCTTCGACACCCAGAAGACAAATTTTAGCCGGGCGGCCCTACATGCATGATTTTTACAATTTTTTATCTCTCTTTCTAGTGCGGTAAGCTTCACCTTTTGTGCATTTCACGTGCCACGAGATTTGGAAACCACTATACTAGACACGACGAACAATAAGAAAGACTACGAATTGGGAGATTTTTAAAATTGGGCGACTAATCAACTAATTCTTGCATTGGCTAAATCTCAATAGAATTATGTGGCTATTCTGGATAACTCGACTTACCACTCGATGCAAATAGACAAACCACTCACATTTTCTTTGAAAGTGGATGAAATGCGGGAGTTAATTCATTAAAATGTCAAAATGGAGGAAAAAATCTCAAAAAAAAGAGTTGTGGGAATTAATAAAACCATTTCGACCTGACAAAAATTAACAATACCTAGTTGACAATGTGACAATTTGAAAGTAGATGGTCATCAGATTTTTAGATTGCCACCATGCAAATTATTCTTGCACTGTAACTACGGAAAAAAAAGTATTCTGCATAGGTTGTCAAAAAAAATGAATGTAAGTTTCTAATAAAGTATTGTATACAAACAAAAAAAGTAAATACATAACAATTACTCAATTTGAATTCTTTTTGTAGAATACAAATCAAATACTGATTTAGTCAAAGTGATCTGATAAATGTGAAATTTTGCATATAGTCATAATTTCATATTCTGAATAACTTTCCTTAATAGCATTTTGCCGTATTAGTGACCGAAATGGCACTTTGCTTCATCATAAAATGGTTTTTTCTCAGTTGTCATGACCGTCTTGGATTTTAAAAACTAAAAATGTGCTTGAAATTCTTTTCAGATCAAGCAGGGCGGTATCCCAAAACAAATTCGGTTAAATAGGTCAATTTTTCAAACATTTTTTCTAAAAATGTCAAAACTGATGCCGGAAACAAATTTTCCATAAGTCATTCAATAAAATTTTTTCTCATATGGTGCAGACTTTTTGGTAGATACTGTAGATAAACAAATAATGCAATATATAGGTACTATTAGCACGTTGAGCAATCTACGTAAGAATGCTTTGAGCGCTTTGAGATATTAAGGCCCGGTGTTTCCATCGTTAGTTAACTTAGTAAACTAAAGACATAAAAAATTATTAAAGATTTAATTCCATTTTATATAAAACTGACAACATTACGTTTGTAGGTGCTCTGTCATGCATTCTAACCTAAAATCGTTTAGAAAGCCTAACCATACATGTAAGATCAGTTTAAACTGAAAAATTAATGCTTACACTGCTAAATCGGATGAATCTCCATGGCCAACCCTGATGCAAAAAAAAACTGTGAACGCATAATTGTTATATGCTGTTTATTTGTATGAGGGTTGGCCATGAAAATCCCTGTATACAATCTTAACAGTTAGTTTTAAGGTTGATTTTACATTTAGCTTAGCACTGACACCGTTGCCATGACTGGTAATTAAAAAAAATGTATCTGATTTAAGATCATTACACTATATGTTAATAGTTGTTTTGCGAAAACGATATTTCTGGTAACATGGCTTATCTTCTTGGCACAACAATTGTTTAGCCAACCTTAACATAATTGAATATATGTAACAACTTAGCAAAAAAATATCATGACCAACCCTTATGTAAGAAGGCTGCAAACAGCATATACAGCTCCAATCACAGGCGTGGACAGCTATTTTTTTTACCACAGATCATTTTTGAATAAATACAGTACTGACTGAAAAGCCCATCTTTATTGCTTGAAATCCTGGCGTTCAAATGGGCGTGTTAGAAAACTGACATACAGTACGTGAGAAACATTTGTGAAAACTTGAATAACACGTACGGACAACTTAAATCACCCTTATTCAAGCTTACACAGAAAACTATTTTAATGATATAAAAGAAATGACGTTTATTAAAGAAGAATTTTCTACATTTGAAATATTTGTAAATAGGTTTTAATTAGTTTCTACAAATTTTATTTATTAATAAAGTTCCTTGAAGTGTAATAAAACTGAAAGGAACTTTTTGTTTGCAAGTTTCTCCAAAACAAATTTTATTTAAAATAAACACAATTTCTTTTTCATTTAAAATTTTGTTGTATTGTAATTAATTTTTATGGCGATTTTTATTATCTTTCTCTTTTAATTAAAAATTAAATAATTAAAGCCTAATAGCTACCTTTTGTAAAACAAGATAATTTGCTTTGATCTCGATTATTTAGTACATTTCTGCACAGGATCTACTATAAGGTGGTAAAAAAATATAACCCAAGTTATCTAGATGAAAGAAACAAACCTCTTTCTTATTATCCATTAAATATTAATTAGGTAATTTGTTTTTAAACCTTCCTCATTTCCACGTCTTCCCCCAGACGTTATCCAATATTCACGACCTCTAAAATTCCGGGCAGTAAAGCTCCGGTCTATAGCAAGTCATTACCGGTAACTTAGACATCATCAGTAGCAGTCCTTATCGCTTATCGTAAGTTTGGGCCACATAATGACACACCGTGATGACCTTATCTAACTCTTCCTAGCGCAAACGACCTCGTCAACATAATAGTTT
Organism: Ignelater luminosus; assembly: GCA_011009095.1. Lineage (NCBI taxonomy): Eukaryota > Metazoa > Arthropoda > Insecta > Coleoptera > Elateridae > Ignelater > Ignelater luminosus. The sequence goes on from VTPC01089971.1 coordinate 88,252, forward strand.
CGCATGGAAACATTAGAATATACACATACTTCACACACTCGCGCATATCCCAGCGGCGTTTTCTTATACAGAAAAGGAGTGGAAGCTCCTAGGGAGTTGGAAGTCGTGAACTCGAATCCCCTAGCACAAAGTATACGGCTTTTATTGTATCCGGAAGAGTTTTTTTTTCTGAAGTTGTTAAAGAAAGTTATCGATGAGAAGGTTTGGGATTCCTTATACAATAAGGTTCGTATAATACGACTTGTTAGGCTATTAAGTGGGCCTTTTCAATGGTTTTCGAGATTTCTAAAAAGTTTCGCTATTAAGAAAGAGTAAACGAGTATTTACAAATGCGGTAGGCGATATTGTTTTTTTCTCGAAAAGTTTTTATCGATTTATGATAATACGGTTATAACCGTTACCTTCTTTCTTCGACTTGTCCAGTACGTAAAGTTTATTGAAGTTGTCTTTTTGTATTATTGAAAAAATATTTTACGTACCTACTTTCTAAAACTAAAAACTTTTGTTAAAAATTTAAAGTTAACCCTCCAAACTGTTTTCGTTGTTAAATCATTATACAGATCAATTTGTATAATATCCTTACTTTCAAATAAGATCCTGCAAACCACGGTTCATAAAGGGTAAAATTGAAATGCTTCCGCTTAACCCAGGAAAGGCAAGAATATTCAGAAATATCAAGTATCTAATCCAAAACACGATCTTAATCGAAAATTCGATCTTTATCACAGCTCCACCAATTTGCCTCATCAGCAATAAATCTGGCCCCAAAATCCAAGTCAAAAAGCTTCCGTCATCACATTTGCACATTATATCAAGTGATCCAAAATAAAGGCATTCTCAGGGGCCTCTCGAAATAATTCATGTGATTATTTTTACAATAGACAAACAAATATTAGTTACCTTCCTTTTATAAATTGTAATTCAACTAAATAAACAATTTATTTGATAGGAATTTGAATATGAAAACCAAAAAAAAACACAATTACTAGTTTTTAAATAAAGAAAACTAAACACTTAGCAGAAGTGTATATAAAGTTAAGGTAAAAGTTTCTAGCGACGCATACAGGGGTGATTGTATAACAATCTGGACAATGGGGGCAAAAATAAAAATTTTAATCTGGTTTTCTATTAACTTGACTATATTCCGCGTTACGTTTTATAAAGATAAAAGAAATGGGCGTCTTGGAAGTTCTATTATCTGTGCATCTTTCTTGATATATAGCAAGACGAAATGTACCATATAATTTTTTAAATCATATCAAATACAAAGCATGCGTTATATGGATTTGTTTCTGATCTAACCGTTTCCCCCTGTTTTTAAAAATCAACCCTTTGTTACAAAAAGTGCTCAAATTCACCCGCAAGAATGAAAAACCTTCAGCTTTATTGCTGTATGTTTAAGTCTCGCCATAACCTGCTCGTCTTTGACTTATTATTAGTTGTTACTACTTTAGGACTAAACCTTGCCTAATAATTCAATTTAGCTTTTTTATCTGAAACAGAATAATCACAGTCCTTATTCTAATAAAATTATGCAATGCGTCTTACGCCATTGAAATCGGTTTTCAAAAATTGAGTCTCTAGAGGGCGTAATTGGTAGAACCTTTTACAGTTTCTAGCTCGGAAATTATAACAGGTACTGCTTTCGAGTTTTTACTGATTAACGTTTCGCAAGCAGTATTGTGCAATAAAAAAGAAAATTCGATCCAGACAATGAAACACCAAACTTTTCCAAAAAGCCGTTTGGGCTGGTGGCAAACGTTGCAACCACTACTGAAACCGTTCCGATAGGGCGATAGACCAAATATGCAAAATAGATAATTTCGGGAGTGCTTCTTTGCTCTCCCGAGAGAATCCGACTTGATTTGGCTAACTTCGCCGTCTTTCCAAGAACGACCCGGAATGTTCGCTTTAAGAATTCATAAATTAGAAACTGAAGCTCCGATCAAGCTGTAATTTCTTTCTTAACAACAGGCAGGATCCCACAAACCCGTCTGGACGTGAACCACCGATTTCGAGATGAGTTATAATGAAAAAAGGAAATTCGTTTTCCTTCCGATCTTTGCGGAGCCGTTATTCAAGGTGCTAGGCATTGCACTATCGGATGCACAGCTTGTCAAACGGATTACAGAAAAGGTTTTATACGTTTTTTTCCTACGAAGTCATCTTCAAGATCCAAAACGGAAGAAATCAAAAAGGGCAAGTTTCTTCGCTTCCTTTGTCATCTCTTTTGGGATCAAACGGATTACGACCAAACAAAGTTGCACAGCAAGTCCTGCACACTACTTCCGGCTGACCCTGAGCGCTTACACACTATAGCCAATACTTATAATTTTGTTTTTTTGAATTAATAGCATATTAGAGAAAGTGAATTTCTGTGTTTTATTGTATGTGTAAATGAGAACCTTTACCTAGGGCAACCCCTGAGCTAGTCTGGCCTAGGAGCTTTGTTCCTAGATTGCAAATTTTATAATCCACTTTGTAACGCAAGGTTACGTTACAGTATGTTTCTATAATCTTTAATCTACTAATTAGTTTTAAAGTATATTACAAGTTAAATCATTGTGCATTTAAAATGTACTTTTTGGAAGACACACCTACACACATTATTTTTGCTGCTTGGTTTTGCCTCGCCTGCAAATATAATTGCTCGTCAAACAAGGTGGCATTTTTATTCCTAATGATCATTGTGATCGACCATTGTTGCAATTCGTATGGCAGTATTAATTTGAAAAAAGGGTCCATACAGTGTAGAACAGCTGGTACTTAGTGTGAAGCAGTTTCGTAAGTTTGAACGTGTAATATTTTAGTCATTGTAAACTACATTCTGTATAAGTGAGTGTAAGTGCAGAACATTCGAAAGGCAACCTTCTACGACTTCTCTTAATGAGGTTTTCTGTTATTCTGACATACAAACACAATGTTTCCAAAAGTCAACATATCCGTACGCGACTTTGAAGACCCATAACTCTGTAACCAAGACCCATCGATTATACGTTCCATTTAAAGAAATACTTGCCGCCAGGAATCTACCCTATTAGTCTGATGGTGTTATTCCTTAACATCCGGTATAGGGATATATGCTATCATTTGAAAATTCATTTTTAAAACCGTTGCTTTTACAAAAAAAAAACAATAATCTTTTCTAATAAGAGCTGTTTTTGCCGCATGACAAACAGACATCGAGATATTTGTAAAAATCTTCTAGATCTTTTAGACGCTGTAAAAATTTTAGCACATGTTGGATCGAAGAGGACTTTTGATATATTACAGTTGTAGATTTGTTGGTCAGTCCGTGTAGCACAGAACAAATCTGGTAATCTAGGCAGCAGTTCTTTGAATCAAGATTGAGCTTATCTCAGCTCTACAACCTTCTTCTTTCAAGCGCCAGCAATTTATTGGATTAAAAACGTAGTTCACCTAAAGAATGGGGTTACAGTAGATTAAAGTAATCAAAAAGCGCACTGCCTTGTATAAGAATAAATTATTGTTTTAGCTTCTTTTTTCATGAATATGCGAGTAAAATGCTATTGTAGCTGTGCAAAAGCAAAAACGTAAATACATACGTTAATTTCTACCTTTTAAAACATTATTCCTTGGCCACAGTGGATCTCACTTCAAGATCAGATAAAGATTAGATTAGCTTAAGAGCAGTACAAATAAATTAGCGTTTTAAAAAACGACTCGTTCATGCTTACCCAAGCAAGCAAAAAGTGGAGGTCGTTTTAAGAGTGTGACTCTTCTTCTGCCGTTTATGTAAACTAACCTCATACAAAAATTCAGTTGGCTTCCTAACATATTTTTGTATTGGTTATGACTGGACTAATTGACAAAGTTATAGATAAAATACTCTTTATTGGAACAACTGACATACAATCTGGTTTGCAATTATTAGACATAGTAATAACATTACAAAATACTAATACAAAGTGGCAAAAAAGATGCTTCCTGTTTAACAGTTAACAACTTCTGACAGGTAGTAGGATATTGATCTTGAACTTTAGTTACTTATAGTCATAAGAGTAGAAAATAAGTGTGTAAAAAGCAAATAATATATTGATAAAAACAGTTGAATACTAAGGAGGGACATCATAAAGCTTTTCTCCGAAAGTACAATAATTTATGAACGTACTAACTTTTATCTAGAAATGCTTTAAATTTGCCCGAAATTAGTAACACGTCTTGGTTTAGGTTTAAACTGTAAGATAAGCCTTTTAAGAGATCTTAGGACTCTTCTGGTCACACCACTTAAATTTTATTACGGAATTTTCGCAAGTTCTCCAAAGGTTTTCAGAAGCCTTGAAAAGCGTTTTATATGCAGCACACTAAAACGTTGGCAATCAGAAGAACTTGATGGCCATTTACATGCTCTAGTACATGAAAGCACATCTTCTTCTAAAAGAGTAATTGTCAATATATTCATTTGTCTTAAGAATAGACTACTACTAGAAATTCCATCGTTTGTCACGGAGATCCGTTTTTCGAAGTATCAAAGTTTTCTGATCCTTTGGCTAAAAAACTGTAAAACACTTTCTTCCTAATTCTATCACAGGTGAAGATTTGTAATCTTATAGCAGGACGCATCTTTTTCTAGCCACCTGGAATTCTTTGTTCATTTACTACTCCCGTTCTACATTCACTCCATCTGTGCAGTTGCTGTATATTGTTATTTCTTGGTATTTATTTCTAACTTCCTTTCATTTTTCTTTATCAACCTTGGAGATTTTCCTAATGTCTGCTTGTATTTTTCTTTCATTAGGAGATTGATGGTATTCTATCTGCAATACTGGATCGTTTTCATTTTTCATAATTTCTCATTTGTCTTCTCAAGCTTTACATGTCATTATCAGTCATTATAACCAGGCTATACAATTCAGTCAACAAAATGTCATAAGTTCCATGGTCACATTTTCATTAAGCTAGTTTACATAGAAAAGGCGGCTATTTAGTTAGCACCAAGGGTCCTTCAAAAACGAAGGTTTTAGATAAGATATACTCCAAACAGTGAAGGAGGATTTCTCTAATGGGCAAGAACATTACCTGAAGAATAGTTTGTTGAATTTAACTACCACGGTTGGTACTTTTGCAAATTTAAATATATTAACGTCTCGTTTGTTTACTAGGCAGTTGTCTGTAGCTAATAGGGAAAATTCTTAAAACTGGGTTTTAATTGCCTTTCCAATAAACGTTTTTTAACGCTTCCCATTTAACAAAATTAAGTAGTTTCTATAATCAGTAGATAATGTTGTAACGTAACCTCGCGTTACAGCTACTTATATTCAAACACCTTCTTATGGTCTGCCCAACTAACTACAGTCGGGGCCTTGGATCGTAGGCGAATGAGAGGGGCAGGTCAAATAACTTGACAACACAATAAATTTTATGCAGTTCTATTGATGTCAATTCAAAAAAAATATGTACATAAATATATTATATATTATGTCATCAAGAAAATAATCAAAATATATCATAAAATTATTTAGTATATAATCTACAATTAGGATCTGGAAATAAATACTACATGATAGCAAATCCAAGCCTAAATAAAAAATTAGCAAATGAATGGGCGCCAATTATTAAGATAATTTAATACTATTAAGAAAAATTTAAAAAAATGATACTGTAACTTCATGAAAAAATTGTAGCTTAATAAAATTTGAAATACTATTTAATATAATTAAATTGTATAAGCAATCAATGAAAATTTAAATTCTCAAAACATTAAACAAGTTAGTTAAAATTACAATAAAATATGTGTGACAGGAACACAATATCAGAACAAAAAAATATAATAAACTTACTTGAAATAGCGCTATATTAGACAGGAAAACAATTGTTTCTTCATAACCTGAAACGGAATTCAAAACACATAAAACTGTTCTTATATTTGTGACCTGTCATTGATGAAAGCATTCAAACAACAAATTTTTATTTACAAATACAGTTAAAGAAATATGAAAATTAATTTTTATTCGCATACTCTTTTCATGAAATGAAGTTTTCAAAACTTTAAAATTAACTCGAAACTTTTCAGAGCGCCGAAATAAATCGTAAAGCAAAAAGATTAAATACCATAATTAAAGTGAAACAGTTTAACAAGACAAATAAAAAAAATTGTTTACAAGTAATTCAATAAACTACAGGTAACTCAATTCTAATAACTAAATGGTCCTGAAGGGAAAAATACAGGTGAACAAGGTTTGTTCAGGAGATCCACGGTTCGAGAAAACTCCCAAGATCGCTGACACCTCCAGCAAGGTGATCTTCTAAAGGAAGCTACCAGTTCACTCCAAGGGATGGCAACTTTTCCAAAAAAACAGAGGGCACTGCGGGCTCCCTCCCCCAAAGAAGCTATGGAGGACACGCAAACAGTGAGAATAGAGAAAAAAATGAAACAGATCAACATACCTTCAGTGTATTTGAAGCTTCTTAATAAAATCCACGAAAGTGGAAAGGCCCAATGTTAATAAAAAAAGGTCCACAAGGAAGTGCACGCACACACCCGCAAAAAAACTAATCACTTCCCCACAAAATAGGGAAAATAAAATAAACGGTCAGAACCGTACAATGGACACTAAACAGCACGTCAGTCTCCCACAAGGCGAGTTCTAAAAACTGACTCCCCGTCTCAATTAGAAGTGAAATTCTGCCAGCAGATCCACAATCTCCAACCAATGACCATTCAAAATTTCCGTCAGAAGACCCCAAAGGAATATTTGGCAACTGCGGATTGGTCCAAAAATTACAAAGAAAACTCTAACCTTCGGAAAAATAATCTCCAGCTTACACGCATTCCTAAAGATAACGACAATATATCAATGAAAACAATAGAAACACTAATAAGGCATACCGGAAATTGATTTAAAACCTAATAAGTAAATAGGGAATCTAGAGAGAAGGCTACTGTATCAAAATCTCAGAAAAACTCGCCTGCAAATAGCCCTAAATTAACCAAAACTGATACAATCAATCCTGAATCTAATAGTTACTCAACAGCTGATGGAGCAATAAAAGATAATCTCGGTTAAACAGCTGAAAGCAAATAAATGTCAAACAGAACTATTAAACGAAAGAAATCATACAAACAAGCAGAAATTAATTCTACAAAAGCAAAAGAAGTTGCTTAAAATACATCTGGCAACCAGAGATAACTATAGATAACAAAATAAGATTAATCCTGATCATCCCAGAGTAATTACAACGAAATAATTCATAAGATTTTTAATACAAAGAAAATTCCCATGTGCAACATAAATTTAATACCAGCAAATTTATTAGAAATTTCATTTCAATGATATATAAGGTGGTCTAAAAGTATATATTTTCGTAAGAATTTTTATAAGAACGGTGAAATAGATTAAAGTTAGTAAATGACAACCGGTGAAGATAACCGGAGTTAGTGAGGATAAGGACCCATGTTAGGTTCATGAAAAAATGAACGTAACAGTGTTTGATACAGTTTGACACTCATCATCAGTCAATTACCGAATTTCCAAACGAATGGTTACGTTTCATTGTTAATTTGTTTTGTGTAAGTTTTTAATGGATTTCCTTGGAACTTAAAATTGAAACTTATGAAATTATACCTCGTCTTAAAAATATTGAAATATCTCCTGTTTAAAATTGTCTTGTTTTTGTTGGGTATTATTCCAGTGATTCCCCCCACCTATAAAACGGCAAGATTCTGGTTTTGAATTATTTTCCTCTTAAATTAATATCGATTCTTTCATTAAACTAGTACAGACGTCCTGAGAGAAATAACCTTCAGAGAGTTCTGCTGAAATTCTTATAATCGCAAAATCCTTGAGGATTCTAAAATTCTAGCTAGACCTTATCTAGACTATAGAGCAACACTGAAAATTCTCGATGACTGTGGTCCCTCTGGATACGATGGTATTTGTACACTAAAATCCGTTAAGGGCAATTAATTGCATTTGGTCTACAATTACACCTTCAACAACTCTGTGGTGAGCAACAAGAATTTTCTTGTAATAATTAAAATTGCGCGTACATACCAGTTAATGGTTTCTTAATTAAACCGTGAGTTCGTTTTCGTACCCCATCTCTTAATCTTCAATAACAAAATGTAGAAGCAATAAGCAAAAACTTAGTGCAAATTTTAATCCTATCAGCACAGTAAGAGTATAATTAATTAATAATATATGTATTAGCTTAAGACGATTGGTGAAAAGTACTTATAATGGTAATTTAATTTTAGGGTAACTAAGAATTAGTTCTTCACTAAGAAATTCTATTTATTCTTAGTAAATAAAAAACCAAAAAGGAGAAAGAAAGAAAACTAATCTGTTGTGAATTTAGTTCTTTTGCAGTTCGTTGCTCTGACAAGTGTTAACGGAAGGAAGATTTTTTCGCTTCAGAAGTTTGACTTATTTCATTAACTTATAGAAATAATACTAACTATAGTAAACACATTTTAAACTAGTGTATTAGGACTAGAATAAAAACAAAATTTTAAAACAACAGATTGAAAAATAAATTTTTAAATTCCAATTAAGATTAATTTATTTCACTATAAACCTTCCCGCTTGTAAATTTAATTCTTTGTTTAGCATTTAATTCATCAAATTTTTAATAGCTCGAAGTTAATTTTATTCGTGAAAGCCTTAAGATACTTTCAGTTCCACAAACAATTTCTACGTTACGTTCCCTCAGAAAATTTCAGGAAATATTAAGATTGAATTGAAGATGCAATTTCCTTTCTTTACCTCCTGAAATAAGAAGTATTATAAGAGGAACTTCTTTTTAAGTTTTCATGTTTTGTATAAGCTTAACGGAATTGTAATATACAACGAGTAAGTCGACGAAGATTAAACAGATAGCTACATCAAAACGATACGATAATCAAATTATGCTGTTTTACAGAGTGGATGGAATGAAAACATTTATTACCGTAGAAAAATGTCATAACGTCGGATTTTTTTTTATAAATTCTTCAAGCTTACTTGACGTTTTTTTTTAGGTTGATGCGAACGAAATTAAATAGAAACAAAATTCCAGACAACATCAAGGACGCACTAGAAAGGATAAATTTATGATCGTATTTGATCATTTTACAAACAAACCTGAACATAAATTTCAGTGTCCTGACCAAACACAAACGTGAATGCATTACTTCATTACATGGTATCCATATCCCAGAGATCTCACGTACCACATACACTTCGTGGTCTGTTGAAGTACTTCTCTTGGGTAAGAAAGATTAACTGTATCTGTCAAGTTCCGATAACGGAAGTTTAATTTCACGATGCGATAGCGCTCTCGCCACAGATCTGTCCGGGGGGTTTTCCGCGAGAGGGGCTTCATTAGACGCCCGACAACCCTTCAGCATTTCCTTCATTAGGCGGCTCCCCACCTTTTTCTTTTACAACAATCTTTAAAGACTTAATCGATTTCGACAGTATTTCAACGCGTTCCCATACTTACTTAATGGATCGAGCGGGATTTTTGTTTTAACTATATTTCAATATAAATAATGTTTAACAACCATAAAAAATGTCACAGTTTATTAAAGGGCCTAAAAAGGTTTTTCTTTGATGATCTTGTCACAACGAATGACACAGAATAAGTAATGAAACGCTACAACCTAAAAATTGTTGGGATCTTGTTGTCATGCTGCGAATTGAAACGGGAAAAGGTAAAAAACAAGATATTCAAAAGAGTTTCAAAACAGTTTTGTTATTAGAAATTGACGCATTCATCTCTCGATAATATACAAATAAACAAAATAACTCGAACAAGGTAAAATGAGACTGCCAACAGGGAATATTCAAATACATAGAGCAATGATATTTCAAATCCCGTTAAGTATGTATGATAATTAATATTCCAGTTATATTGTGTTTGCATTGAATACATTAATCATTAAAATACTTTTCGAATGGATATTTTGAATCAATACTGGCTGTTTAAATATTAACTACAGCAGACACCAGCAAACACTTGATGAGGCTGTTTGAGTTTCATTATACGTTCATCTAGAAATTATATCTCATTAACAAGCCAGACCAACTGTGGATGAATAATAAACATAAACAAAAAAGAAATCAATCATCGCAAAATCAAGTCTGTTGGAAAGCATTAGTAAAACATATTTGGCGAATTCTGAGTGTTTCGAATAACAGTTTTTTAACTCCCATTATGCAACTGAGAATAATTTAGAAAATCTACAAGACGTTGAGTTAAACATCCCTAAAGCTATTTAACAAAGAAAATTAAAATTAGCATTTTTGAAGCAACCAGACAAGTAAATATATAGTGTAAAAAAGATATATACGATAAGAAGTAGCTGAAGATGTAAACGAGTTTAAAAAGATAAAACAAAAAGACAAGATAACCGAATTTTAGATAAAAAGAAAGAGAATGACTTGGTTCTTCATCATTCTTTCCTAAAAAGCACAATTAAAACTAAATAGATGTTATAACGTATGACTTACTACAACTAAAATTGATGCTTTTAAAAAGGTACTCTGCAAGATTAAAAGGTAACATTGAAAATCAGTGCCAACCAATGAAATTCTGTTGGCGCGTCGATTTACATTTTGATAGGTCAATAGTGAATTTTAAAATTCTAAATTTTGTTATGCGTTTAGTGTTGTATAATATTAAACTATCCGAAACTTTATACATTAAGCCACGATTGCATAAAGCGTTCTTAATTGCGTTGTCAAATTAAGAAAGACATTAACCAATCAGAAGTAGTAGAATTTAATGTCAACTTAAAATTCGCTAGATTTTAAAATTAACATCACATTAGCTAAGAACAACTTCTCGTACAACCAAAAATTGCGACCCTTCTCTTTTAAACACAACTCTTAAACAATTGACTGTTTCCGTCCACACATTATTTAATACATTTTGATGTATTGCTCGAATGTGGTGGCGTATTCGTTCCTTCAGTTCATCCAAATCTTTAGGTTTGTTAAAACAGACTTTTTAAGGAAAAAATCCATTGGGGTTAAATCTGGCAATCAAGAAGGCCATTCTACAGGTCCTCTTCGACCAATCCACCACCCAGGAAACATGTCATCTAGATAGTGCCGGACATCTTCCGCATAATGTGAGGGTGCTCCGTCTTGCTGCAGCCAGACTTCATTGACTGGAATATCTAGATTATCAGAATTAGGAAACAGCCCAGTTGGTGCTAGGACTACGTCGTTGCGGAAGAATTCTAAATAAATATTTCCAGACAAAGCTTCTTCAAAAAAATACGGTCTCAAAATTTTTGTGGATATTGAGTGTGTGCCTCAGCTGCCCAGTTTGGCTTATCAGTATTTCAATATTTACAATTTTGCCTATTCACAACGCCATTTAAATAAAGTCGCCTCGTTCGAAAATAAAATGAGTTTCGTAAAAAATTGGGGTTCATGTGTATTACCTGCAATATTTCCTGACGGAAAACTGCGAACTGAAAAATCAGAATTACTATGTTCATGTGCAAGGCTTCGAGTAGTCGAATGACGATTTTCATGGACAGACAGCAAAACATTCAAGCTATTTTCATCGTTTACAACTCTGGTTCGTCCAGTTCTGGGAAGATCTTTAACAGTGCCGTACTTAAAAACTTCTTTTCAATCTTGCTTACTGTAGACTGACTTATGTTTCTTATCCGGATATTTTAAATGCAACATACGACAAATTTCTGCTTGCGTTTGGGTTTTATCATTACACCGTATCATAATTAGTATTTCAATTCTTTCTTTTTCGGTTACCATCTTTACTTATCAAATGATCGACACCATGTTTGACACAGTAAAAGTAACTGTTTTTTTTTGTTTTTTCGGTTTTTGTTTTTTTTTGTAAAATATAACCTACGTTTTCAATTGTTATTTTGAGTACCGTAGCATTTTGTATGTAACCTAGAATTTCCATCATAATAAGTACTTTAATAATTTTTTTAAGTCTCTATTTGTAACATAAAGGTATAAGTATTTATATTGCCGCAATCAGGAAGAGCTTGTCTACAAGATACCACCGAAAAATCATACTGTTGCTATTTAGAAAAATTATTGATGGCGTCATATCCGGAACTTGAGCAGCGCCATCTATACAATTTCTACATAAAAATGTTCGTAAAAAAAAAGAAAATCGATGTGTCTGACGATATTGCTTGATAATGTACACGTTCTCAAATAATGAATTTATTCCAAACTTTTGTCGCGCACTGTATGTACTTTATGGTTAACAAAAAATCAGATTTATTAGTGAATAAGAAATTTTTCTTAGCAATCGACTTGTCAAGTTAACAATTGGTAACTCAAACAATTTTGTTTAGATGATGAAATTTAAATAGCACTAATAACAATACAGGTGCATGGCTTTCAATACTACAGCGTAGATAAATGTGAAAATAGTAACACCAATAATAGAATTGCCTTTATCAATTAAATAACAACTGCATTAAAGCGACATATTTAGACGATGTGAACAAACTTGTATAAAAAGCATTGTTACATATAACCTAAAAAGTATTTGTTTCCTTCAACAACATACTTCAATACTTTAACTTTATCAGTTGATTGTTAGATTAAAATTTCTCTGCCACATCTGTTATTTCTGTGACAAATATGATAAATAACCTTTGTGGTATATTACACCTTTATTTTAAATTTATTTATTCATTTTCTCTTAAATTCATTTCATGTTCATACTTGTTCTGAGTGATTCAAAATGATTGACGACAGTTTGAATATATCACGTTGACATTTTAGTAATTTTTGCAGCTTAGAGTTGGCGGTGTTGCCAGTTATCACTTAGAGTTTCTTATACAAAATGTATTAATGCGAATAAGAGTTGGGGAAACTACAGAATTGGCAGCCATGTTTGATTCAAAACGCATCAAATTTAATTCTCATAGCTAAAGAACAATCTTAAGTATTTAGCATAACCAGAAGGATTACTATATTTATTTGTTATAGATGACGATCTTATGGGCCTTGAAAGAGTTGTGACTTGTGATTTCAAAGTCATAATACGTCGTAGTCAGAAACTACGTTTAAAATATGCGCTTGGCGGTAAATTAAAATTGTTGTTGTTAATTAATTTGTCTCTGGATCAAGTCCACCATAAGTATATAAAATACACAAAACCTAAGTGTATGGAAAAAATGCTTTGTTTTTGCAAAACTTCCAATAATGGTTATAAAATCTTGATACCCTGTTGTTTACTAACAGTTATGCAAAAACTTCTAAAAGATCCATTATTTTTCTTTAAAAAGACTATGAAGTTCTGAGTTTGAATTACACCTGTAAGAAAAAGCTAACAACAAATCGAAAATTCGTGCAGCGCCACCATCCATCGTAGTCTGAACTAAATCACTACAGAACCTAAGGTAACGAGATATACGTCTGTAATTGGCAATTTACATACATAACCTACCTCACGTGATGTAGTGACATAGTCAACTTGACAGTGATATTATTTAGAACCTCGATTGTTTGTAATGTGTTTCATTATGTGTTATTACTTAGTTGCTACGGATATAAATTTTATGAACTGAAAAACATCCGAAATAAAATGCAATAAATATTACCTACTGCATGTTTATTAAAAACAGT
>VTPC01089971.1:106825-163968 GCA_011009095.1 Ignelater luminosus
CATTTTGACCATGTTCCCGAAAAGTTATCAAAAAACGAAGATACCACATGTCTTTAATTTTTGATGTAGAATCCAAATCTGAAGTCAAGCTTTCAAAATTCGACAAAAAATACGGACAGACATACAGACAGACTTCGCAAATTCAGTAATGACTCCTTCGGAGTTCGTTGAATATTAGTTAATTATTCAATGTGACAGCATAGTGCATTTTAAATGGGACAGTGTTTATTACTGTTATTAAAAAAACAATAACAATATATTGTTTAAGATAGGTTTTATGGAAATAAGAACTTGGATGAAAAATGAATTTTGCATCTTAGCTGGAATCCACTATAGGAACTCCATTGTCACTTAACCAGACGATGCCCTAAGTGTTGTAATGTAAACGGATAATAAAGAACAAGTCTATTTAGCCAATCAGTAACGTATACGTCAGCTTAGTCCTCAGCATTGAACGTTACTCAGTAGTCCTTAGTGTGTCTCATTTTCTTATGTTCTGCATAAGCGCTAACGCCACAAATTTAAAATATGTTGTTGTCGAGGTTTGGGGTGGAAATATAATTATAAAGAACTTTAAAGAGTAACTAACATTAATGCCAATGGTTTTAAGAATATCAATACTAATTAGATCTAACGGTAAAGAGACCATATTCAACTTCACTTTTAAATTCACGAAAAATATAAAATGCCTTGTAGTGTCAAGATCTTGAATAGACATAATCTGTGCACATTACATTTCTGACAAAACAAAAATACCTTGTATATTACTATTAAAAAAAAGAAACAGGACAAAATACATCTAACTAATAAAGCGTCATGGTAAGCAAACCATTCCCTCCATTTGCGTTTGTTGGAACTTTGCTGACGTCAAGCTCTACCCAATGCATCGACCGTGTTTTCTCTATTATTCATTTATGTTGTCATGTCAACAAGCAACAATCAAGGATTTAGTGCTACCAACTTTCGAAATATTTTTGTTTCGCGGGAAATGCAAACTACACAGAAATGATTCCTTTTTACTAAAAAGTTTACAAAAAAAAATTAACCAACTTGTTCGGCCACTTAATAGATATTTGCTTACGTAAGAAGCCAGGGACGTGAATAGGCCAATTCCAGGACGACCACTAGTTTGATAAATGCGAAAAATGGATTGGTTATAAATTTGATGGACTTTATCAAAAAATAAAAGATAAAACTAATGAAACGATTTAATTAAAGATATCGATGTGAATATAGCAATATAGAAGGCAAAATAACCTCCGTTTCTTTTTGGTATATAATAATTTCGTAATATTGAAGATTTCTTTTGATGCTGTTTATACTGCAAGGTACATTATTATTCGTTTAGATAGATCACCAAATGGGCGTGGTGTAGCATTATAATAGAGTTTTACACACTTAACAATTTCATTAAATTTTACCGCATCTAACATAAACACTTCTATTGAACAAATGTGGGTCAAACTCAATTCAGGTAATAAAAAGGGTGGTCTTGACGACTCGTCTTAAAAAGAAACCTGTACAAGTAGTACAGAACGATCTAAAAGAAACCTTATTGCGGTCGTCTTTGGAATACAAAATGTAGGGCGTAAATTTGAAAATAAATAAAATTGACGTGCACTTGTTGTCAAACATTTTATTAAGTTTGTTTAAAATTGTCTTTTTGGTTTAAAGTTTTGTGTAATTTAAAAAAATGATGTTAAAAATACAAAAATTATTTATAATTAGAAGCATATTTCCACACTGATCAATTTGAAGATGGTGAGTGCTTAAATATTCGCAAAATATAACCATAAAATTTGACAGCTAATATTGTCATTTATTAAACTATGTTTGCAGCTATAATGCCAAGCGCCGACGTACGTTTCTAATTTCTTTTTGATCGCTCTGTATAATAGTACACGTTAATGTAATTTGGCATGTGTATCAATTTATCAAAGACGTCTATTTGTACTTGTTTTAAACATAAACAAAATTTTCACTAATAGAGAAATCTGTAATGTACACATGTCTAAATGCCTTCCTTGTGTAACATTGTATAACAAACTCAGATTTTGTGTAAGATAAGGAGAAATATATAGTATGTCTCCAGATTAAGTATACAAAAGCAGAAATCTGTTTATTATTGCTTTTAGGGTAAAATGCCATTCTTGATAAGTTTTCTGGTTGTTTAAAAACCCACAATAATGGTAATATAAATTCGATGTTACCAACAATAATGAAGAAAATGTAAAAAACGCATTATTTTAGAATAAAGAAAGATTAAGTTCCAAAATTACTCGAAAATCAGATAGCCATGTTGAACTGCACCCGCAAAAAAGCTAACACGATTTTTTAACAATTTAAAAAACGCATTATTTTTCATTAAAAGGTGACTGAATTTCAAATTTGTTAAAAAATCGTGTTAGCTTTTTTGAGGGTTTAATTCAACAAGGCAATCTGATTTTCGAGTAAATTTGGAACTTAATCTTTTTTTATTCTAAAATAATGCGTTTTTTACGTTTTCTTCATTATTGTTGGTAACATTGAAACTACTCGTATATTACCATTATTAGAGGTTTTTAAACAAGGAGAAAACTTTATCAAGAATGACATTTTGCAATGCAACGAATTTTATAAAAACTAAATATGACATGCTAACTTTATCTTCAAAGTGTCAAAACGTAATTAAATGTTAAACTCAACTTTAACTAAAATCTGAACACAAATAATAATTTGGAATATAAGCATCTAAATTCTCAGTCGCTATAATTAATTATGAACATCTTAGAATACTATTATAAGAAAGAAAAAGAAAATTGCGTTCAAGAAAGGGTGTCGAAAGCATCGAGAATTTAAATCTTCTTTTTCGTAATGTTACTGATTTCATCTTAATAAAAATCTTTTAGTTATTTGTTTAAGAAGGATACAAAGGAAATTCAAAAAGAAACAAGAAAATATAGATTCGAAAGATGAGAAGCGTAAAAGGGAAAACCAAAGTCTTGCGACGTTCACAAAAATTTAAAGATGGAAATGGAAAAACGTTATTTACAACTTGTAAAAAGATGGAGTCCACTCTATGCAAAAGATTTACTAAAGGTGTTAAAAGACAAAGAAATCATTCACATGCTTTTGTGCAGTTAATATAATCTGTTACGTAAGATTAGATTTCGTTTTTTTAGAGACAATAATTGCATATTTATATGAAAAGATAAAGTTCATTTTAATATGCATAGTCTTTCAGTAAGAATTTTTCAGCCTTTTAAATTCAGCTAAACATTTGACTAAATTTTTTTCAATTTGACATCTAATTAATTTATTTCTTTAAAGGGCATGATTTTTATTTTAAACTTGAAATCATGCATAAACACGCAAGAAACTTGCTTTGGCTGGATTGATATGACTTAGTAGATGTCACCCTCTGTTGTCCTCAGTCTTATCACCGTAATACAAGTTATAATGTTGTAGGGGAATATTGTATTCAACATAAATCAACAGGTAGTGGATTTTTAAGGGAGCCAAGATGTTTGGGCGTGGCCATTTGGGCGCCAGCCATTTAGGCGCAAAACGTTTAGGCGCGAGGTCATTTGAATGCGAGTTTGTTTGGGCGCCAAATGTTAGGGCAAATTGTGGTCAAAAAATATATTGTTACTACTGTTAGTAGATTTCCAATTATTGTTTCCTATAACTTCCGTCACGATTTAATTGGCCTTTGTAATTATCAGATAGTAAATAGAATATTCTGGATTGTTATACATGTAAAAATCTAAATCTCTTTTCATTTAATAATGAAATCATCCGTGCCCAAATGTTCGGCAACTTAAAGCCGTGTCTAATCGGTTGCGCCCAAACGTCGTAGACACTGTCTCAATACTTCTACACAAATTTTTATTAAAGTGATATTAGAACCATTATGAAAAAAAAGATTTACAAAACATCCTCTTTTGTACGCAATTTTAAAGGTGTTATAGGTCCTTTTTTTTCTTTATTAAAATATTCTTAATATTTTTGTAATTAATCGTACAACTGATAATTTGGCTATTTATATTTAAATTTAAAGTTTATACATTTTTTTTAAATTTATGAGCATTTAATAGTTTTGCTTAATGTGTTTTCATTATTTTGATCATTAGCGTTACTAACTGCTATCTGCCGTACAAATTAGAAAGGTCCTAAACTCTGAAAATCATAGTTTCGAGATATTGAGTGTAACTTATTTGGCTTTCTTCACATTTGTATAGGACATATTACTTATTTTATAATAAATTCCACTATCTGCCATAGAAAAATAATTTTTATCTTTAATTAATGTGGTACAGGCGATGACGTCTAAAAATATTTTTTAAAGTATCTTTCCTAGTGTCTGATAGCGATTTCTTTTATCTTCACAACGGTATTAAACTTTTATACCCTTACATATAGAAAACTTTCCAAGATAATCGTAACAGAACTTTTGGGAATGATTAAAAAAATCCTAAAACCAATAAAAGTCTTTACTAGGTGTGCTTAATATTTAAATAAGACAATATAGGGCTATCTCAGCTTAATAAGTAGAAAAAGGGCAACATTTGTTGCTATGGTAAGTAAGAGAATTCTGAAATTTAATAATACTAAAATATAGTATATATGATCAATAGTGTTCACTTAATTTTAAATAATTTCTACGATTTACTAAAAGATTTTACCATGTAAAGGTATAAAAGTTTGGCACCATTGAAACGAGAAAAAAAGTTTCTTTCAGATAGTAGAAAAAATACTTGGGTTGTAATTAAAAAAATATTTTATGACGTCATCACTTTGACAAATAGTAAAGCTTATTGTCCCATTTAAGAATATAACGTAATGTAGTTAAGGGGGTGCATTTTCATAAATAAAGGTGTTCTAGCTTGAGGCACTTCTGTTGGAACAGGCTGTAACGATATTTACGTGTTCGATTTTTCATGCTTATCAAACTCATCATGTTTTCAGAAATAATAGTCAAGAAGGTTCAAGGTAATATATCTCGCACGCCATGCATATGAAGTCCCCTCGAGCAATTCATTTATTTTGAATAGAAATTTGAATATTCCTAAATTTTAACTTTAAACAAAATTGCATTAATTAGGTATTATAATCTCAAAAGTTACTAGAAGATCTAGTCATTAAGAGTATTCTAAATATTTTTATGAGAATACTTATCCAACAATCAAAGTTATTTGTTTGAAATGGTAGAGAAATTCTAAAACTGTTAGCTAGCACTCGAGTAAATTACTGTACATTACAAAGTATCCTGTTTCGCGGTCTTGATGTGCATTATCTTCCCATTTATCCTAATGATACTCTTAAGAGAGAATTCACTAAAAATAATGAATTTTATGTAGTATAAATCTGCAGCAATATTTAAAGCAGTAATGTGATCAATGGACAAATTCTGTTTATTAAAAAAGTAGCAGCTGCCATAATAACAGCTAAAGTTTGTTGGAAAATTCCAAAATTAAGACATGCTGGAGTATCTTCGTTTGACGTATTATTTTTTAATTGCCAGGTAGAAAGTTAAATTATAAGAAAATTGAATTGCATCCATTAAAAAGGGTATGTTCCATACCTTTTTCAGAAAATTAGTTTAATAAAACTGCTTTTACTTAAAATTTTATTTAAAATATCAGAGGAAGTCACGTTTGCGTTACTTAAATATAATTGCCAACGTAAAATTTAAGTGATGTAAAGTAACAAGATTTTTTCTTTAGCATTTTTTTTTTAAAGAAAATCGTTACTCTGCTCTATTTAAAGCTGTTAAAAGTTGATAGAAGTATTTACGTACAGAAGATCAGAGAGTTAATGCATGTTAATCAATAAGTTTTACCTTAAATTTTCCGATTTTGATTTCAAAGTAACTGAAAATTCAAGTTTTCAGATCTTCGCCTTATTTATAGTCTTTTAGTTACAAGATATCGACATTTTTTAAAATTACATTTTCTCTTTGATGCTTCAACAGAAAATTAACTGTAACTCGTCACCAAGAAGAGCTAGAACACTGGGAAAAAACATTTCAGTGAATCTTTCATGAGATTTCAGACGATGTGCAATAAAAGTTTTAATTCTAAGGTCACTCAAATCGCTTAATATGGAATGACCTAATAAGGAAACGTTAAAAGTTTTATCTGGTAGAGAACTTGCTATTGTCAACATGGTGTGTGCAGATTGAAGTTCTGAGATAAATAATAATTAATAAATCCTTAATTATTACTTTTAATAATAAATATTAGATTAGTTGAAAAGTGTAAATTCATAAAATATTAGACTTATTGGATTAGTGTTATTACTTACGATTATTATCAGTATAATCTTAAATTTAATTAATTAATTTGATTCGATTATTTAGTTTAATTTTAGTATAATTTGATTTTATTAAATGTATAATTAAGAGACAACTAGTAGCTTTGACCTTTTAGTAAAAGTAGCGGGGTATTTCATGATAACTACTGATTGTTTTTGATGACTTTGAAGATGTTAAAAAAGTTCCTTATTGATAATTTATAATTTTTAAAATTATTAATTGCAATTACATTACAATTTACTGTCATAAAATCAAAATTACGGGTTACACTTTCGACGCAACTACTGAAAAGATCTTTTCGATCATTAATTTCATGGTGGCTCTCATAATATACTTTACTGTTGTTTTATTATTTCCCCCGCTTTATGACGTTCAAAGTTCAATAATGATGTCGTGACATTCAACCTCTTTTATATGTGTAGTTTGAGACTTAAATTGAGCTGTGACAGTCAAAGTTGTCTATTAATTTCAACAGTTCGTATATTTGACTTATTAAGCTCTGTAGTTCTCGAAAGTCGTAGATATTGTTTGGAAGTAAATATTGATATAATGAATTTTGCTGTCGATGCTTATATTAACATTAAGTTACTGCTTCTAACATATAGTGTATGATT
Source organism: Ignelater luminosus (assembly GCA_011009095.1). Lineage (NCBI taxonomy): Eukaryota > Metazoa > Arthropoda > Insecta > Coleoptera > Elateridae > Ignelater > Ignelater luminosus. The sequence continues at coordinate 113,735 of VTPC01089971.1, forward strand.
CATTGTGCGAACAAATGATTGTTATACTGTTACAGATGGCGAAATTTATCAATGGTTGTTGGGAATGTATAAAAATATTGCTTTATAACTAATTGTTAATTATCTATTGTACAACGAAAACTCACAGAAATGAACCCTACTTCATCTGCATCGCATGTATGTGATACGAGATGATTAATTATTAACCAAAGCTGTGCTTGTATTCATATTAATTTTGCTCTATCAAAGAGAAGTTTCAAATACACACTTTATTAACAAAATACATTTTCATGACTGGCACCATTCATGTTTACAAATTAATTATTAATTACATATCCATTACAAGAAGTGGTATAAAACAGAAAACATGAAACGTAAAATACTCAAGTTTTATATAATATTCTTGCAAATGAAAAACACTAACAATTTCTTTCAACTAGAATCTTTGAAGTTATTTGTAGAATTAAAATTAATGTCTGATTATATTTTTAACGTCAACATATAATTAGTTGCCAGATTCCCTAACAGATTGTGAAAATGCTGTTAATGTTAGAGTTCTACATAATATGGATGTAAGACTTAAGCAGAGTCAGGTTCGTTTTAATTGGTGAATTACTTTTACGATTTGAAATTGTTTTTATTCATAGAGCAATAATCTTTTGATTCAGTAATTGCGGTTATTCTAAATATTGAAAAGTTTTTGTCGTTCAAGTTAGTCTGGTAGGTTTCCCCGGGCACCCTATTGGTGCCAAGATGACTTATTGTAAGTAGGCAGCCAAAAATTCAGGGGTGAAGTAGTTTAAAAGAAAACAATTCAAATTCCTAAATGACTTACAAAACCTTACTTATTAAAAAAAAGAGAAAAATTAAAAGAAACTGGAAAATTTTCTTGGTAATAGGGACATTCACACCCTAAATAAATATGTACGGTATGGACAGACGGTCGCTAATATTTCTTGGACGAAGTGAAAAATTAATTCGGTCGGATCCAATACGATAAGGCTTTCAATGATTGACAACTGCGGTTCAACCACGGATACACCACCAACGAGGCAAGTGGGAGTTCGCAAAATATCCAACACAACAACATCGTACATCGGGGAGTAGTAGTAGTAGCATCCACCACGCAGTACTACCCATGGCCTAAGTACTACCAATAAGTAGCACCGGTAGAACAATACCGAAGATATCCATCACACAATGTCTGGCAAAGTCTTTGGTCTTACCGATCGCGAGCTATGAGCACAACGGAGCACACAATATATTTTTCACGATTACCTTCGGTTCGCTAGTTCTTCTTCCTTCGGTTATTAACTATTTGGAACGGAATTTCTCAATAATAAAAGTATTGCCTAGGAGATTCTGATTCTATACTTAAAATCAGCAGGAATAATAACTACTACGCTCCCCTCGCTTTCACAATTTCAGAGGACGAAAATACACACAGGAGGGAAAAGTTTAATATTTTATAACTGTTATTTAAATCTGAAATAACAGTTATGCGTAATATTCAATTTCCCATAGAAAAACACCATTAGTTTCTTGCAATATTATTGTATTTTAATTTTTAACAATTTGACAAGGTCAAGTTTATTATGGGTGTTCATCTTTACATTTTCCTATAATTAAAACAATTTTTAAATATTTGTTTGTTAAAAACATTGAAAAAGGGACACAACAGGCCCGAAACGCTTGTTAAAAATTAAAATAAAACAATAAATCAAGAAACTAATGGTTTTTTCTATAGAAATTTGAATGTTAGGAATTTATAAAAAACCAAGAGCCTTATGACAATAACAATTATGTATTTATTATAAACATTTTTCATAACTAAAAACGAACAATAATCAAATCAGTCTAATAGTTCAATATCGCATTGAAATCAGTTTTATTACAGAAAATTACGGCTGCATAGTTTTGGTGCGTTATCCATATTACTGTTTTGCATTTTTGGGAATAAGTGACATCTTTTAAAAGTATTCTTCAAACACATGCATTCATATCTCCGTGGTAGTCTCCGGTGTGTTTGGATTTGAATGCCAAGAATACTGCACGTAGAAAACTATTTACATTTCTAATATCTGCACTCTGAAGATAAACTGGCACTTCACTTATCTCCACTTTATCTAAATGATACATTGACTTTTTAAGTATGCCTTACAAACAGGAAACATAATAATAATATATGTAACAAGTTAATAAAGTGATAATTTCCTGAACGAGTAAACATATTCTAAGACAAGTTGGCTTGAAGATCTGCGAGCTCAATCAAGACACTTTCCTTTTATGTTAGGTACATTTTTAACACCATCTTTTAATGCAGAAATCATAAATAATTAAAAAGTGCTTAAACTTTCTGTTAAGAATCATCTTGTCTGCATCATGGTCAATTGCAATCTGTTTGAAAAAAACTGGTTTATTAAATTCTTTATTTTTTTCGATTCAGGAATAGAATATTGTACAACGAAATGAATATAATGACCATATCACATGAGAACGAATGCGATGCGGGTATTTTATTCAAGTTTACTTCTTCTACAACTAAAAGCAAACTAATTTAAAAATTTCTAACCATAAATGCTTGAATAATTTGAGTTTAAGAGTTTTGAAGTTTACACAAATTTTTGTTTATGACAGTTATGTTAATAAATAAACTACTATTGTATGCGTTCACGTTGTTTTTAGATAAGATGAGATAAGTAATTTCAAAGGCCACTGAAAACTAGACATCCCTAAGCTGATAATATTTACAGCATGTCACTGCATACCTTAGCCGATAAATGAGGTAGTTGTAAATCACTCAAATTATAATTATTTGTAAGAAATTCCGAACAAAATTGAAAAAAACTTCAAGGAAACTGACAACACCTAGTACCAGACGGGGCGAATTCTCGCCCCACAAGCACTTGCGTACAGTATTTCAAAAATATATTATTTCTTGTTAATGATTTTCAATTTTTTTCGTTTTTTCCTTTTATCTGATACAGCAAGGAACAATGTACCTAAACCTCAAAAAAAAAATTATTAGCCGCAAATAAAAATATAAACCTGGGGCGAGAATTCGCCCCACCTGGTGTTAGGAAGGTTAAAATGTAAAAAACACAACATTGTTAAAAATGTCATTTGGGAAGAATACATGATTTTCCAGTATAACAACATGTAACTACACTGCTTTCAACTTAACAAATCAAAAGTATGGCGATCCCTCATCTAAAAACAACGTGAATAGTGTACAGTGCTATCGAGAATGTTTGTTCGTGTCGTTCTCGTGTTTGCACTACAACCTTGAAAAATAACGTTCTTACTACATGAGGGTTAGAACTACAACAGCGGTCTGCATGAGGGTGTGCAATGCAATTATCAAAAACAATGGCAATAATGACACAACTGAATTAACAATTAATGTACGACAATGAACTCGGTAAAAAAACCACCTTTGACAGAATAATAACATAGAGATCTTGTAACATACCATATGTTGCTAACTTCACATTGAAAATGCAAATATTGATATTACACCCGTGGAAAGTAGTGTAAAATCAGGGCAAACGATCTCAATATCATTGTATACTAATATAACAGAAAAATTACATCTCTTCTACATCAAGTATTTCATTTGGTCATAGTTTAGCACGCTGTATTAAAATTCCTTCAAAGGCATAGATACTTTTGAAATATCGATGATGGCATCTTTACTGCCAACTAAAAAATCGCTTGGTAGATCAAAGTAGTTTAAGTATTTGATTACCAGACAGGCTCAAATTATAAGTTAAAGAAATTAAAGATACAAATTCTTTCCATGTAGAGTAAACTCTTTGATGATTTCTTTAATAAGATGATTCTTTTGTACCCACAAAAAAATAATTTCATTTCCTTTCTTTCCAGACTTCTGTTACTACTTATCTTAGACAAAGTATCCTTTTACTTCGGTACCACCAGAATTTTGTCCAGGGTTGGTAACTCCTTGTCGAAGTAGAACTAATTCATGTTTCTTCCAATATCATTGCGATCAGCTTGTGTAAGTGGTTGGTTGGGAGGTTCTTTTAGGAACTCATTTACGATTGTTCTTTCAGAGTTTGTGAGTTTCTAAACCAATTACATAAAAAGTTTTACAAACCGTCGCCGCTGGACAGTTTTTTCAAGTTCTGTTTTGGTAATACAATATACAGTGTGTCCGCGGATTGAGTTGACAAGAGGAAAAACTTTTTAATTAGTGGTCTTAGAACAAAATGCCACTCTTGATAAAATTTTCTGCTTGTTTCAAAACCCCCAATAATGGTAATATAATTTTGATGTTACCAACAATAATAATAAATTTAGAACTTAGTCGTTTTTTTATATGCACAAAATAATGCATTTTTTAAATTTTCTTCATTATTGTTGATAACATCAAAATTATTTTACCACTATTGGAGGTTTTGAAACAAGCAGAAAATTTTATCAAAAGTGACATTTTGTTCTAAAACCAATAATAAAAAGGTTTTTCTTCTCGTCAACCCAATCCGCGGACACACTGTATAAGATGTAAACTCTTACAGCTTATGTCTGAATAGACATTTTAACATGTTATTGATTTCGCTGCATTTTGTGACAGTTCTAAAGAAAATTTCTAAGTTTTGTTCATTTTGGTATTTCAAATTAAAAATGAAAAGTAACTAGCTATTGAAGTTAATTCTAATACAATATTGTAAACAAATACTTGCGAGAACAAATTGCAGGCTACCCCGTTTTAAGTGCAAGGTACTATTTTACAAAATTGACAATAAATGCCCCATATACTTACTTTAAACATAAGCAATAAATCGAGGCAACAATTTAATACTAATGCTACTAATCTAACTTTATTAAATTAAATTATTAAATTCCACACAAGATTAAACGTAAATCTAGGGTATCCTTTAGAAGGTGGAAATACTGTTTCCCATCAATAAACTATAGATTAAATGTATGTCCAATTTAAGGTTTGCCCTCTCGCATTATGCTTTTAGTATAATCAAATTCCCCTATTGGAGTTCTGAAATTACGTGAATGTGTTTGTCAATAAATAATTAGAATTCCAACATCACTAATTGTAGGATCAGATAATTATTGTTGAATTTAGTTCTGTAGATTTACTAGTTGTTTGGTTAAATAAGATGAGTTTAATAGTTTGATACTAGTTAGTATTTTACATCTTAGAAAGTCTATAAATGAGTGTGTATTCCATATCAAAGATTCCAACATTATATATGTTCAACTTAGAACACATTATTGTATAGAATTCCCGATTGTCCATGCAAAAAAACCTTTCCTAAACCTGTCAATTCCCACAACGAAAAAAGTGTCCTGTTTTCTCGTCTACGCAAAATTTGGGTTAATCCGAGGAAAATGAATTTAAATATAACTGTCTACTAAACGTCAGATCGTTCAAGGAAATTCTGAATTTAACACGTGAGATGGTGCGTCTACCTCGTGTCAGTCATGCATATTGAGATTCCAAAGTTTTGGTGCCTGTGCATGTATTATTCAGGAATCCTTTCCACGACTAATCAAATTTGTAAGTTAGCTTCTACTAGTATAAGGTAGTACAAAGACTGGTTTCTACTATTTATAACTGCAGCAGTAATAATACTAATAATCTGAATATATAAAAAGTCATTAAAATTTCTATCGATGAGAGGCTAAAATAAGGAAGGTTACAAGAAGGAAATTAAAGTGAGTTTTGTTTTGTAAAACGTTACACGCTACAGACGAAAAAGAATTATATTCTCCCTTTCGTAATTCCTTTTCTCAATAAATCTCACATCGGAAATAAGGAAATGCTCGAGAACAGCTTGAAGACCGTCCGAATTTCCATCGTTAGCCGATATTGAAGGAAAGGCCTCTTCCCTTTCTCTAAAAGTTTACACGTATCCTAATGAGTTTTGCGAAGTTGTTTGCATAACGGCTTATATAAATGTGCTGGCAGTAAACTTGTCTACTCAAAATGACGGATACGATTGCGTTTCGGGATACATTGAAGGATTATAACGAGATTGTGTTAAACAGGAAACAATAACTCACGCGTTTCCGTGACACTATGAATGCGAATATTTAGGGAAGATAGAGATATAGGAGAAAATTAAGTTGGGGAAATGTTATTTTCGTACATCTTGTTGTAGGAAGAATTAAATTGAAAACTTGTTTCTCGATGCAATACAGAACTTCCTTGTTTTTTTATCAAATAAATACAAAGTAATAAAGTCGGTCATGTCAAAGTCAACTGAAACCTATCTGAAAAAGTCGAACACTTCCGTGAATCAAGCCAATACACCGATATGGAAGAATAAAATTTTAAATAGTCCGGAACGAAGCTTTCTTGCGCAAAAAGCAACCTGAAAGGCTTGGTCGAGTACATCGATTGTTGTATTTGAGACACAAATATATCAGTTTTAAAATAACTTCTGAAAACAAGAACACAAAGCCAAATTGAAACAATACCTAAAAAAGAGACTAGAATTTCAATTTGGGTAGAGTGGAAATGTGTACGGAACAGTTCGTTTTGTAGATGCTGCTGTTCCTGCAAATCAATTTTCCAGTAGAGAAAATAAAAAAAAACCGCGCTAGTAGCAATCATGTTGTTCGGTTTTTTTTCGTGTTGAAAGCAATTTTATGTCTCTTATTTTAATAGTTAATGGAAAACCGCTCGAAAAGGATGTTATACATGATTTTTTGTTACTAAAAATGATATTCAATGGAAATTACGTTTAGGCTTTTGGATACTCGAACCTGTATTTTATTTCAAATTGCAAAAGTAAGGTTCTCTGGGGAGGTTTCCGTGTATATTGCTGTGAGTGATAAACACATGTTTATGTGCTTCACTGAAAAAATATAACGATAACAAAATGATTTTCCGTTATTACAACAGAAATGTTGCTAGCATAACCAAAATTAATGTTAAAACGAAAAATCGAGTTGTTAGGAATACAAAACGGTTTGTTGCTATAACAATAAGAAACGATTTGTTGTCATAAAAAGAAATACATGAGTGTTATCACTTATCACAACCAGATATTTTCTTGAGTTTTAAACTACGTTTTTTTCTTTAAAGGAACTGTTAAGTGATAAGCAGAGTAATAGATCTGTATATGCTTATATTGTCCGTAATAATAAAAATTTGCTTGGTTGATGCTTCCCACAACAGCGAAGTTATAAATATATCTTTTTACTGATAAGTTAGTAGTGTGTAATTAATTGTAGAACAAGAATCGTCTGCTTTAGTTGCTACTCGTTAATGTTCGAACCTAGAATCAAGTTTTTATATTTTGTAATTAGTGATAGAATAAAATACTTTAAAAATAAATTCAATTCTATCTTAAACGTAGTTCGATTGCGTGTAATATCGTTTTTATTCTTTTTTTAATTAAAAACTTAAAATCTGTATGTAATACTTAAATTGATGCTCAAAACATTCTTTATATTGATAAGAGAGTTTGTTTCGCGCCAAGAAGTGCTGCTCTTCTTTAATCTTCTTAGCGAAACCTCCTGAGACAATGAATTGTCGGTTCTCATTCTCAACTGCAACAAACAAATTGGTACTCTACTAGCAATTTAAAAAAGAGAATAACTTTATTATAAATCACAACCACTCGGCTAAATAAATTATGCAAAGCATTAATTTAAAAGCAAATGTTGAAGACAATAATTTTGAGATAAATCTTTAACAAAACCAAATATTAATGGTCCATAAGTTCTAAGATCTGTCAGAATTATTCTGAACTTCCAAGTGTGGTAAAAAATACTTATTAGATAAGTAAAAAATGACAAAACAAAATTCGTAAATTAATTTTCTGTAATAAATAAATTGGCATATCAGAAGTCAATACCAAAAATTCTAAATCAATCACAGAAGCTTTACAGAACTGTTCGATACATAGTACATTGTCGTACAGAATTAGGTATTGCTGAAGTTTAGTGGCCCCGTTTAAAGTTATCAAAACTGACTTCCACGAATTTTTAAAATGATAAGTTTTCTGTAACAACATAAGTAAAATATTGCTGATATAAGCAATTTGTACGAAATAGAGGAAGGAGCGACAGAGGGAATTCTTTGAAAAATTGAACCATACTGACATACGCAACATTGATGGTCTTTAACAAGTTATAACACAATAGAAGTACTAGCAAGAAATATTTATGATACGAATGTGCTTAAAACAAATTTTAATAAAACTAATAACGGTTAATAAAAGAATAACATAGAAGTAAATTCCGGAATATCTAATATTTAAAATTTATTTTTTCTAAAGTGATAGAGCAAAAAATTACCATAAAATGGCTTAAGACTTCAAAAGCTGTTATTGACAATCATTAAATTCTGTAAATGGAAGAATTGCAGGTTGGATCTAAATTTAAGTTTTCGATATTCTACATAATCGGATGGACATTTTAGCCTGGAAGGATGTTTTTTGGCCGATAAAAGTTTTCGGACAAATCAGGCTTTTAAAGTAACCAAAATCCTTTTTATTAACAGCTACATTTCTTTTAAGAAGATTTGAGATTTTCTTTTGGTCTTAGATGGAATAAATAGTACCATACTAATTATACTTCAAAAACTGCTGCTTGTGGAAAAACATAAGGAATAAAAACCTGTAAGGGTCAGGTGTTACTTAAAGCTTTGAACTTTGAAAGTATGTATTAGGCCTCTCGAATTGATCCGCTTACTACAGAAGTGGCTGTTTAGTTGGTCGAGGTTTTCTTTTTGATTTGCTAAACATGTCACTAAAGCTTATTAAGTCTTATGAAATTTATCTCAATTATGTCAAGCTAGACAAAATATGGTTTGGAAAAAAAATTGCCAAAAACAATTTATGATGAATATACACACAACAACACAAAAAAAACATCTTTGGTTTCAACGAACTTGATGTAGAGCAATTAACTTGAATCATTAGTTTTCGGTCAAACAACTTTCAGTGTTTAGTTCAACCTTGGAAATTATTCAAGTTATGTTTTCCATTCACTCTTGTGTGATAGGTGTGTTTTGTTTTTTCTTAATGGTTCTAGCTTTGGAGTTGTCTCTCTAATCCAGATATATTCCTCATCGGTGCATGTTTTAAATTCATTTCTACTTTCTACGTTTTGTTTATTCTATTTGCGTTTTCTTCTTTATTTTAGTACCCAAACTAGTCAATAAATTGGTTAAGGTTTTATAATGGGAAAAACCGGAAAAACAGGCCTAATCCCGTTACGGAATTTCGGAAGATGTTCAAATCCGTAGATCGAAGCCGAAGAAGGAGGAGGTTTCAATCTAAATTTACCTTTAAGACAAAAGCAACAGCGTTCAAACTCACTAAAACTCTTAAGATAACTCAAAGATGGTAAAATCCTAAGGGTGCCAGAAGCTGAAGATTAAAATACTATGCCGGGCCACGTAGCTTCTCGCAGACCGACACTTTGTATAAATGTGTTATAAATATTACCACCCTGTATATAGGTACACTCAAATCGACAGGTAGGGCGATAGGTATTTATAACCCTGGACGTACTTACAAAAGGTGCTTTCCCAATAGACTTACCCGGGAAAAGCTATCAGCTTATTTATTGAAAATCTAAACAAATAAACAGCACCTTCTTTATGGCTAGACTGGAGAATTATTATCAAATAAACACAAGATGGTTACGTTAATTACTTTCGTCGGTTAGCAGCATCGACTCCTGCAAGTGGGGTTTCTCCACCTCTTGTCTTTAATCATAACAAACTAGCAAAATTATTATCAATTAATTCTCTCTTTCTCTTTCCCAGGACTGGCTCACAATCGGTTCACAGGAGTTTACATTTCCTGAAAATTTTATAGGTACAAACAGAGACACAATAAAACTAAACAATGTTATACAATATCAGTTTATTCTTGTACTGATTGAATGCAAAAAAAAAGAGAAAAAAAACGTAAATATATAACTAACGACATAGACGACAACAATAATTCAGTAAATTATCCACACATTCGCATAGGTATGTGCGTTTTAACTTAAAAAATCTTTGAATAGAAGATCGGTAGGAAATAATAATTTGGAAATTAAAAAGGTAATCAACAATAATTAAAAAGATGTTCTTACATAGAATTACATAACTTAATCGTTTAAATGAAAGTTACCTAAATTATTTGATACCAGACTACCTAAAGAACTCTGCAGAGTAGAACTAATATTTAATTTAAGTCCGTCCCTAGAGGTTTTAGGACGTAATGTCGCATAAATTATTAAAGTTTGTATAAACAAAATAATTATTACAAATCAAGAGTGAAAAGAAAATACGAAAAAGAAATAACTTATCTTAATTACAATTCCTTTGGCGGCATCTATCGCGGAAAAAGAGAGAGCTTCACTCATAGCGGTTTGGCGGGAAAACCAACCGACAGGCACTTCGATTTGCAAACCCAGCTTCATCCCAAAACAAAATATGGATGACGTTACTCTAGTTCTCCATTCTCCACCGTACCACAGGTGTCACACAAACAATGATGCTTAAGACTTAATAAAATTCTATGGCTTCCGTACGTCCAAAGTTGTTAAAAATGAATTAAAGAAGCAGAGCGAGTTACTCTTTCAGTCACAAACTTAGCAAACAAAATTGCTCACACTATAAGAAAATTATAACGGCTAATATGCCGAACTTAATTACAAGATCACACAATATCTAGTCCGTCAAGGCGACGTTTTTCTGGAATTTTTACAAGACCTCTCTTGCATAATAAAAATCCGAACACCAAAAAGTTAAAACTGCACAAAAAAAACTCGTAATAAGAAGTAGTTTGTGCGCTTGTTAACGATGTTAACAGGACGACGATCGAAAGGCAAGTCCTGTCTCGGGCCTTATCGCCTAGTGGCGGCCACCCTCTCACGTGACGACTCGAGCTAACACAAACCCCTTTCACACTAATGAAGAGTAAAATACATGGCAACTGCTATTAGGAAGGGGAGATTTTACAAGCCAATGCGGCAGTGTAAATGGTACTGTTGCACCGCCACAAAAAAGAAATAATCCCTCGGAATTTTTTGTCGGTTTTAGCGACGGCAAAATCCTGTCTAAACATGAAATATCAGGTCTCGGTGCAGAAATATAATTTTATAAAGTAAAATATAATTTTATAAAGTAAAATAAACGTCCTAATAAATGAATTTTCATTCTATAAAATAAACCAATGTAAATTTTGTAATAGAAATGAGAGGAATAAACATCTACTTCCAAATTAAACTAAGATAGAAGTCGAATGTTTACGCTTTAATTCAAAATGACATTACAGTTTTTCTGACTTTTAACATTTCGTAATTTTTAAGTCCATAAAGTAGGATTGCCTAGATGTTGCTTTGGAATAATCTTGATTCGATTTTTGTCTGTATTGAATTTTTATTTTCTAGCTTCTCAATTATTTTTTGTCTGATGTTGTTGCATATGGTCTTTTGCTTTAACCTCCAAATGCGGAACATGTTCGCCTCTCTGCTCTACTCCTACATTTGATCGAAGTACAGTACAGTTGTCATTTTTGCATACTAGTTAGCTCCAGGCCAATCAATGTATGAAAACGATAATTGTACTCCAGGCAACTGTTGGAACAGAGCAAAAAGAGGAATCATGTTTTGCCTTTTCGATTTCTCCCAGTTTCCTGGTTGTCTACCAGTTTTCCTAATTATGGTCTGTATATTTCTGCATTTGTCTGGTTTCTAATTCTTATTTGTTTCTGTATACTTTAGTTCAAAGACGCCCACGTCCATGGTATTTAATCGTGTGTGTGTGTATATCTTTGTTTGCAGAACTCGGGCTTCTTGTAACCAGCAACAACAAATAAACCTTTCTATATTTTGCCATACTGTTCTGACTAATTTCATATTGCTGAATATTTGTTTTAGATCTACACCTTTTTATGATTTTGTAATAAATAACTGTATTTCGTCACAATTTGTTTCTCTTTTTGTTAGTAGTCTCTTGCAGATATGCGTAAATTTGTTATTATTTCTTATTCAGCAGATATCCTACTTGGTTTGTATTTTTATAATGTCAAAAACTAGCATAAATTGTTCGTTATGATATTGGACTATTCCAACAAAATGTACCATGTGTTTTACTGATTATAATTTCTAAGTATCTTGATATCTTTTTTGCGTCAAATCTCTCTTTGGCCTTCTTCTTTAGTCTCTCTCAACCATTACTTGGTGTATTATTGATTTTGGCTAACCTTGCAGAAACCAAAAAACCAGTTTTTGCTCTTCCTTCAAGTCAAACATCAATAATACGTTTCCCTTCCTTTCAAGAATGTTATTGAGTAAGAAATAAGAAGAATGGTTTATTAATTCTGTAACCTTTGTGTGCCGTGGTAGGTTTAACATCTTTGGATCCTAGAACCTGCCTGATCTTGAAAAGAGCATCACATGAACGTCCTTCTATGCCACGTATTAACTGGGATTGTAGGCAAAATACCTATTTTAAGTATTTAAGAGACTTAAATTTTAAGAGAACCTGTTCCTTGACTATAATTTGGAAGTTGCCTAAAATGTCTTATTTGTTGAATTTCACATATATATGGTTCATTTTAGATTTTATTTTTTATTTTAGTTCTCCTTTCACATTTTTTTTATAAACCATTCGTGTTTTTATGCTAGTCCAGCACATTGTAAACTTCTAATCTTAATTTCTAAATACCTAATTAGCTTATACGCCCCTAAGGTATGCCTAAATACGAGGCATGTCCAGAAAGTAAGTGTACTGAGGCTCTCACGGCCGGAGGGATTCTTTTTCGACACGTTGGGTACACCGCCGTATAGCCTGATTCCTCCCCTCCGCAACGAGACCGGTTCGAGGTCAGTACGTTGAGAACTGTCGACGTGACAATACGTTTCGTGAAAAATGTCAATACAATCTCCCGCCAAGTGCAAAATACGCGGCGTCATCCGTTATCTCGTTTGGAAGGGAAAAACTTCGGTTGAGGTTTATAATGAGATGAAAACTGCATATGGTGATAAAGCTATGAATCGTACAAGTGTGTTCAAGTGGTGTCGCGAGTTTAAAAACGGTCGTACGTCTGTGCATGATGATCAGAGAAGCGGAAGACCTTCAATTGTGACTGACGAAATTGTGGAAAAAATCGAAAATGCGCCCCGTGAAGCTGCACATGGGTGGAAAAAGGTTTTCAACCGACGAGGTGGTGAAGGGGGAGGTGGAGAAGTGGACGAAGGGGTTGGCGGGAAACTACTTTGAGGAAGGCATCAAAAAATTAATACCTCGGTTCACCACCTGCATTGAGAGGAATGGTGACTATGTCGAAAAATAGCTTACATATGTACTAATGTAACCAAGTAATTTTTTTTGTTCAAATACAAAATTTTTGTAACCTACAAAAATTCAGTACACTTACTTTCTGGACATGCCTCGTATAAAGTAGGCCTTTTTCTTAAAGTTTTAGTGCCATTCCAGGTTCTAGTTTCAGTTTTTTTTTAAATTCCCATCTCTAGTACTACGTAAGTCTCTGTTTTTATTCTAGTGGGTGAAAGAGTTCTCACAAAAATTATTATTGACAAGTACTGCTACCAACAAATTTTTTTTTAGTTCTACTACTTCACTTTTACGAAGGTGATATTATTATACGATAATAAATAAATGTTATACGTACTTAACACAAAGTTAGAAGCAACATTACTTTATTATGTTTATTCTAGGGTGTACTGTGTCACACAAAGACAGGAATCAAAGATTATTATCAATTTTCAATTCTTCTATTTTGTGCTGATTATGAAGAATATAAGTAAAAGAAAAAATGTGGGTACTTTAAGTTTAGCTCTAATTCTGAAACAGTAAGAAAATAACAAATATGCTATAAAGGCCATTGAAATAAAATGCACGTGTAAATTACTCATAATTCATCACATTTTGAGGTCTATCTGCAATTATCAGATCATCCGGTTACAGTGAAAACGTTAATTGTGTTTAATTCTAAATCGGAAACCTTTTAGATTTTTACACATTTGAATTCCACATCAAACTGTCAATTCATCCAAATTTAATGCTTTTTGATTATACACTAAATATTTTTTATATTTTAATCTACGGTGACTAGCAACGCTGTAAACCAACTATTCAAAATTTTAATCATATTTTAAAAAATAACTGTTCATGAATGTTATTTGATATTAGTAACTTTAGGTAAGTGTTGTTGTAAATGTTATATCTGGTTCTGATTGCCTAAGTGTCCCATAACTGTCATATTCTGCGAGGAGGGAGTTAAAATATCTCAGTATATTAATATATCTGTCAGGGAAGTAGGAATAGATAGATAGTACATGAATTAAGCATCAAGTAAAGTGCGATCAATCAGAATTCATCATATACAGTGTCTTTGACAGTTTTAATAAGTCATACATCCCTATGTATTCTATTGTAATGTTTAATGTGATACATAATCATTAAAAGTTGAAATGCGTTGCAAGAAGAGAAATCTCCCTACTTATTATTTCACTTTTCTTCTCAACCACGATACTTTAGTTTTTTTCTTACTTTCTTTTTTGTTGCAAAAATTTAAAAGTATTGCGACTTTTGTTTCGATACCTGCAATTAAAACGTGGTGTACTAGTCCTAATTATTTCACGAAACTGCCTCAAGTAGATTCACAAGTCTTCACAATAGGCTTGCGTAGCTTTAACATCCTGATATGTTCCATTTGCTAGATCCGTATTTACTTTCTGAAACTTTATTTTGAAAAATCTTCAAATGCACGTGTATGTTTTTTACATGGCTATCACTAGTGTGCATACTTTGTTACTTTTAAATTACCCATTACATAAACTTGTAAAACGTACACAACGTATTGACGCTTTCGAAGTTTCAGCTAAAAATAGCATTTACAATTCATGTTTCTAGAACAAAAAAACCAACAAATTTAAAGTTTTACTCTCTGAAAGAAATACTCCAGAGACGCAAAAAGTATCCTACCCAGTTGATTGTCTATCTAACATTTTTATTTTTAGTATTGGTTTAACAGTTTTCAGTATTTGGAAGTTTTAAAAGGGAGTTTAACATGAATCGCCTGAAAAAACAACAATAAGTTTTTTGCTGTTTCAATCATTAAATATGTACTAATATAGACATTTCGTGGTGATGCCACAAGATTTTTATATCAAAAACAGGTTGATTTTTAGCTGAACCACGTGACTGGAGGAAATTGAAAATATTTAGATGGCTTAATACGGACTTGATGACGGCTTATTCAATCACGTCCATACCCACTAAATCTAAAGGTGTCTACTCTATTAGGAAACTAGATACTTAGGTTGTTTGCTCAAGTAATTTCTTGTTCGATATACTAATCTGTTATGTATACAAACGGCAAGAATCCATTAACGTTAAGATAAATACAGATTGACTATTCCTTCTTCACGATGAAGATCTCTACATAATCTTTCCGAATACTTAGAAATTAAAAGTAATAATATAAAATTATAAGAAGTAATCTGATTCTAATCGAACTATGCGGTTTCAAAATATGCAAATATTGTAGAGTTTATAAAGAATTCTAATTCACTTGTCAAAATCAAAAACAAACTTGATACTGGAATAGTTGCGACTAGTTGGTTGAATAATCCTTCAGAATGTGCACAAAAAATTACATTTTTTGAAAATTGTAATTCTTTATACAGAGAGAAGCAACTACGACAACCTAGTTGATCTTTTCCTACCGGTGTAGCCGAGTAGGAATAATTTTCGGAGAAAAATGTACAACGCGTTGCTTACAGTAAAACAAGTACAAGATTCGCGAGAATGAGAAATCGTCCAATCTCGAAGCAAAAAATTTTAGGTAGGACTGGTTATAACTTATAAGAATCTGGAAAAATCTACACATATACTACTTTGTTTTAGTAGAAGAATGTAAAAAGATCTGAAAAATAGCTAGATGCTATATAGATATATCTTTTGAAGCTCTCTTAGTGTTACCATCTAAAAACTTTATTAAGAATGAAAAAAAAGTGCAAAATTAATAGAAAATATAATACCAGAAACTTGCAAAATTTACAATTAAAAACATGTTTGCCGTTAAAGAATTGTTAGGTCGCAGTATAATTAATTAGTCAAAAATGATTTATTTAATTGTTTAAATCCATGTTGTGTGAAAATCCATCATATTTATATTATTACGAAAATAACCATAATAGGTATGAAATGCTATTAATCATGTGATTAAAAATAAATTACAATTTGTGTATAAAACTGCAGGAAATTTTATCCGAAACCTGTTTTAATTTACAATGATGAATTAGTTAGTGTTTTGTAGGACAGTACCAATTAGAAAGAACATTTCAAATTTGCATTGCTAACTTCTCGTATACACACCCACAAATGATAAATTTAAAACGAAAATTAAAAGATCCGATTTTTGTTTACTGCTTAAAACCGTGAAAAATGCTTTTGTTTGTTTGGATGCAAAGACAAGTGATAAATCTTGACAAAATTTAGCATGTTTTTTGTTACACATAAAACATTTTCCTGGTTCTGGCTTACATCATTTGTAGTTGATGATTAAATTCTGCGAATGATGAAAGATATTTTTTATCCCCTTCTAAATCACTATTGGACAGACTGATGAGTTACGATTATATCTACATTTTAGTAACGTAACGCAATAAAAAGTTTTATTGGTTTTAAACAAGTGACATAAACCGATTTAAATGTGTGAATAGTTGGTATCTCAACTGTATGGGATAGTAAAACGGCACAATCAATTCAGTTCTTGTTGCTCATGTTTGCAGAATGGCTTTATTTATATGAACACTAATGTACTCAAAGGTAATACCTCACTTTACTTTTATTTGCTATGAATAATTCATTAGCAAGAAGCGATATTTCTAGTAAAGTTCTAGTATTTTACTACTATTCCATAAACGCGATCAAATCCTAAAAGTGAAACTGGGAAATTTGGAATCTAATGAAGATGCATACACATATTTAGAGGTTTAATTCTCTTAATTACTTTAATCGTCTGCATCGGACTGCAAAATAATAAATGTGTATGGGTAATAGGTTTATCGTGAA
The DNA here is from genome assembly GCA_011009095.1 of Ignelater luminosus. Lineage (NCBI taxonomy): Eukaryota > Metazoa > Arthropoda > Insecta > Coleoptera > Elateridae > Ignelater > Ignelater luminosus. Next base: position 130,749 of record VTPC01089971.1, read on the forward strand.
AGCGTCACTGGTTCAAACCGCTGCATTTTGTCTGAAATTTTCAAATATAAATTTCAGTTTAGTTTTAAAATTGTGTATATACTTTTAATTTTTTCTCAATTTATTTCTTCCGTAATTGGGAGCATTTTAATTTTAACTAATACCCACATACCCACTGGGTTTTCTATAGATCTACTGAAATAATTCTGAAATATATATGTCGGATTCACTTAGTGCAATTATCCACTTAATCAATTGAAACTGGATCGTGTAATCTTTATCTTATTCACGATCTGAATAATGTTTTTGTTCACGAACCTCACACTATGAAATTCTTGAAATTTAACGCAATACGTACAAGTTGGACAATTTCGTGAACTAGACAACCTTGCTCGTGCACTTTATATTTATAAAGATATCAACGTTTTATAAAGTTGTTCACTTCACAAAATGAGTGGTTTTTTAAGTGTTTGTTGTAGCCCACTACATGATGAGATCCTTTTATCTGCATTTCAGCTGTTTAATTGAGAAAACTAATTTGATCACTTAATCCACTATTTTTAGATTTGGCATATTTTTTTCATCTCTGCTCAATATTTTTTCTAGTGATTTGTAAATGTCCGCCATTTATATGCTTTTTTATATGCTTCACCTGGCATATTCAAAAAGAAACAATTTCCAAGAGCAAAGACAATTTGGGCAGCTGGGAAAAAGGAACGGAGAAATAAACTTCAATTTTTCAAAGTTATTGAAAGAAAGAGTAAAAAGAACTAGTCCCCACTTTAAAGTTCACCCACACACTCTCAATATTAATTATCAAATTCAGCAAATAGCTAAAATCAATAAGCTTAACATTAAACACAAAGATAATGCAGTTTAACTGCCAGAAATAACTAGTTATTTTTTTGTTCTCTTCTGCCTGCCACGGTTTGAGAAGTGTTCTCTATAGTCCAGTCAAATGGTATCTTAACCTTGCAAACATTGGGGTAGTTTTTATTTTGTTAGTTATTTATGTTTTTTGGAGCGCTGAACACGAATTTGAGGTTTGCCACCTTCGAAATCCTTGTGCTAAAAAAGTTATAAGCAAGAAATCACCTAAAAACGTACTTTTTTCGCGTTTTTTGAAAAATTAGATACTTTCTGAGCACTTTATCACAAAAATACATCAGTACTAAAACAAAGTAATTAAAATTTCCTCCTTTCTGCACTTGTACATTATTTCTGTACGATCAAGTTAAGTGGGAGTAAGAGCCTGGCAAAAGTCGACTAATTTCACCTCATAACTCCATGTGACGGGTTTGCCTACTAACTGACATCATTCATCGTCTGTGTGAGTCAGAAAACAATTTAAATCTTTCTATTACACTTTTAAATTTATAAGTATACCAAACTACTGATCCAGTCATATTATTTAGTTTTATGAGGTTCAGAGCGAACCCAAATAAAATTCTTCTACCCGCCCAGATAAAAGGAGTGCCCTCTTTGTCCTCGCCCGTACTACTTCTCTCACATTTCCGCTCTCTCGCACATCCTCCACCAAACACCCCCAATACTCCTTCTCAGATTTAAGCACTAAATGTGCTGAGCGATTCAAGAGGGAAACCAAAATCAGTTCGGCTGACATCTTGTTTAATGGAACGATGATTCCAACTGTATCCCAAGAAAAGTTTTTGGGTAATTCAAAAAACAAGAATCGCCTTATTAAAATGATTCTGGCCGAGTTGAGAGCGGCTAAGATGCAATGCAAACAAACTGACATACTAATTATAACTACTGCCCTAGATGCAGCCTTACAGTTTAGCACTGTTATAGTGGTAGGTGAGGATATTGATCTATTGGTAATTCTTACCGGTCTTTCTAATAATGCGTCCAATGTGTATTTATTGAAGCCTGGTAAAGGAAATACACCTAAGACAGCAATCGATAGAACAGCGACTCAAAAATACTGTTCTTACATGCTTTCAGTGGTTGAGATACCACCTCTGCGCTATATGGTCAGGGCAAACTGAAGTTCATTAAAACACTGCAACAGCATCCTTTGCTCAAGACAACTGTTCAGATTTTTAAGGATGAAAATGTAGAACCAGATGCCATGATTGAAGCAGGTTTACGTTTCCTTGAAGTGTTGTATGGACAGGCTGGAAAGTACACGTCACTGAATAATGTGAGATATCAGAAGTATATCAAAGCTGCGTTTAAGACAACTTCTAACCTAACATTACTGCCCTCTTTAGAAGCAGCAGCTCAACAGCATTTGTACCGTGTGTTTTCAACAACAATGGTTAGGATTCCAAAAAACCCCAAAAGCTGGAGATGGGAAAGGACAAGAAATGCAAACGGAGCTGCCAAAGGGCCTGTGGGTGTAGAAAGGTGGGTCTCAATTGCTTCGTCATATGTATCAATTGATGTGATGCATGCGAAAATATGCAACAAAACAAGCAGTTTTCACTGATAATGAGTATGAGGTGGAAGAATTGTACGAAAACGCAACTGAGAATTCTGATTCTTCTGATGTGGATTAAACAGATGTCAACTAGGACCCGGTACTTGACCCAACGCCAGTACAAAAGCCACCAGAAAATGTACACCTAGTGGTGACACGCACCAAAAGAAGAAAATTGAGCGAAAAGTAAAATGCAGTATACCTTTTTTGTTGTTTACAGTTATGTTGTAATATATTAATAATAAATAAATATGATATTAATAATATTAATAATTATAAACGTATGATAAAAAGAGTATGTATATGAATTGTTTTCTGACCAGTTAGCAGTCAAACCCGTCACATGAAGTTACGAAGTGAAATTAGTCGCCTTTGCCAGGCTTTTACTCCCACTTAATTTGATAGTACAGAAATAATGTACAAGTATAAAATGTAGGTAATTTTAATTACTTTCTCTTAGTACTGATGTAGTTTTGTGATAAAGTGCTCAGAAAGTACCTAATTCTTCAAAAAAAAAAACACAAAAAAGTACGTTTTTAGGTGATTTTTTGCTTATAACCTTTTTGGCAGAAGGATTTCGAGGTGGCAAACTTAAAATTCGCGTTCAGCGCCTCAAAAAACATAAATAACCAACAAAATAAAACTACCTCAATTTTTGCAAGGTCACCCCTTTTTTTGATACCATTTGACTGGACTACCTATTGGTCCAGAAAAGTTATGTCGCGTACGACTAACTTGGTAAAATCTTGGAAGTTGTCTCCGGAACATTTTTAATCACTGCCAAAAAAAATCTTATACCAAGGTTGGAAAATACAAAGCAGTGGATAGTCCAACAATTGAGTTAATAGACTCTAATTGTGTCCTAGCATTGATAAAGACAGAAATATTGGTTGTAAACTAGCTTGCTATTCAGAGACATCTAAGGCGACTTTATGTCTTAACTAACTATCTGTCAGTAACATAATAAAACACCGTGAGAATTTAAAATGGTGACCAAAAAACTACTTTCCATAGAGATGTTATCTATGTTTACACCCATCTACTGTCATCTTCTTATAAGGTGAAGTTAGCCTATAATCAATTTTGCTCTTAATGAAGTCCATACTACTTGAGAAACAGTACTGTTAAAGTGGTTGCCTACCATTTCAAAATCTTAATTGACTAAAAATTAAAACTTTAATTAAAAACAAACAAAATTCAATAAAGGTAGTGAAAAAATGCAGTAAAATACTTTGTTTTTATTTACAATTACAGAAACTTAGATTCGGTCCGAGGAAGCTTGTGTAGAGTATAGAGAAATAATTATATAATATATACAGGGTGATTCCGAAATAAAGGGTATCCTTTTAATAGGTAATAAGTGAGGCTAAAAGAAGACAAAAAATGAAAAAACGAAGTGGCTCCGTGAAAGTTGAAAATTTTGACAATTTTCGTAAATATTAAAAACTGAAGCCGTCTCTGGTTAGAAAAAGAAAAGTGTTTCTTGTATTTTCGCCTTAAAAAGTGAAAGTTAAGAAGATTTACGGTGTTTTTAAACCCTTGTAGTGCAAGAACAAAACTTTACCAGACATGCCTATTTTCTTGGAACTAATAGTGCAGCTGTAGTACCACAATGAACAATAAATGCCATCATAAGCTACGCCCTGGACATTTTACAACTTTCCCTTCTTAAATCTGAAGTATGTTTAACATGCAGGGCTGTTGAAATTCGTTAAATCAGTAAAAAAATAATAAAATTTACGTTACGAACAATTAGACTCCAGTCTCACAAGCAACATTTTAATCCCTTATTATTATTTAGTCACATGAATAGGAAACATTTTAAATGCCAATGGATTACACATACTACTTGAATGAAACATGCGTATGGAAGGTACTACTAACCATCACCTCTGTATTTAATTCAATTTAATAAATTCAACCAATTTTTATTTATGTAGCATAATGGTTATTGAAGTTTTTGGTTCTTCGGAAGTTTACAGAAAAAAATCACCAACAGTAAAATTTTAATATTTTTCCGTTTGCAAATTAAAAAGTAAAAGTTCCTACTGGTTATTTATGGCATTGTAGAAACCAGATAAACTATCATACCCCTCACATAAATAGCAAGAACTACCTGCCAATGACAAGGACAGTCAGTCAACCCCTATCGATTTTTGCTTAAGGCTTTTAAGGAGAGGTATTAGGCAACCACAGTTGCGAGGGTATTTTTAAGAATGTTTCCAACGGCATTTCGCGTATTAAACAAAAAGTCTTGAAACTTCTCGAGCCTGGATATGTTAGTTGTTTGTATTTTGGGTGCATTTATAGAGTAATATGCAAGAAAAATGATTTAATTTGCATTTTATAAAATCTGATAGTTTCCAGTTAACGGCATGAAAAACCGGTAAACGAATGCTTTAACTAAATTAAAACTTCTATAGAAGCATATATTTTAGGCTTATATTTTAGTATCTGAAGACTAAATTTGTTAGACTACAACCATATCAAAAAAAAAGCTGCTGAAATCATTGAAGCTGATACCTTACTGATCTGCTAGTTTGCATTCTATAAGTTAGGCAACACCTTACACCACTTACTACCTGTGAAAGTCGTAAATTAAAAATCTTCGAGTTGTCATAACTACAATAGGATTACAACAGACAACAGGATTAGTTCGGTAGGGGACAAAAAGTATTAGAAATCGCAGTATATTGCTTTAGCCATTCGTTCTACAAATCAAAATAAAAACAGTCGAATGTAATTCAATGAGGTAATTTAACGACTTCAAAATAAAAGCAATTTAATAATAGTAATAGTAATAGTAATAATTGTAATAGCAATAATAGTAATAACAATAGTAATATATTTAAGAGTAAGTACAACGTTACAATGTTTTACAAGGAAAACCTAATTGTCGTTTGTGTTTATAATTTTTTATATAAGAAAGGTGCAATTATCACAAATAAAAAAATTATTATTAGTAATTAGTAGTATATATAACAAAAGTTAACATTTGCGTAGGTGAATTTTGATTTTCTTTTACATTATACTATAGCTTTGAAATCAATCTTTAAATGTTCTTTTATTCATTGTCGTCAGTCGTTTTACCACTGAAATAAAGATTTTTAAAGAACAACAATTTTTTTAAATTGCAATTCGTTATTATTGGCGCTAAAAAAATTTATCACTACTATACTGCGACATCAGAAACAGATAAATGTATAAACAATGTATGTCGAATTTACAAGCAAGTTTTTCCCTATTTATTTTTTATTATAATAAGTTTAATTCTTGGTTTACAAATTTGCTTTATACAGGGTGTATTGTTTCAGGTGGAGAATATTAGCACCACTTGATTCTCCTTGAAAAATTGAGCAAAGAAATGTTATAAAAATGTTCGGGGTAAACGCATATTTTTCGAAATAAATGTCATTTAAAATTTTTAATACATGCAATGCTGCATGAAAGTTGTAAGTAGGGCAAGAACAGGTCATAAGCCTATTAAGGTGGTTACCTTAGTAACATTTTTGCAAGTCGTTATTATTAATGTTTTTAGGTAAATTATGTACATTAAGAATTCGTATAATTTTCAAATACAGTAATTTGAAACTATTCTAATCACAAGATTTTAGGTATGTAAAAGCACTTAATGCAAAATATGTTCAAAAGGAGCTCCTCCAACCACTCGACATTTTATGGCTCGGCGAATGATACCCCCTTCCAAATTTTCAAGCATATTTTGGTTTCTTATCATGGTAACTGCATGGTTGATCCGTTCAATCAGTTCGTCTTCGGTTGCTAAAGGCACGTCTTCCAGAAGGTCCGGTAAATTGTTGGTAAGAAGATTAATATAGTTATTTGCATTTAAACGATGTGGCAAAATCCGTTGTCCTATCAACATGTTACCCATTTTGAGTGGGTTCATTTTCAAATATACGTTTAATATTTCTTCTTTTACTTACGGCAGTTGTACACCACGAGCCAGTGGCGGCTTGTGAGTTTCGAGATAGGTGAAGCGTTTTGCATTGAAATCTTAGAAATGAACAAAAATTTAACAAGATAAAAGGTGCTTGCCTCATCCCAAAATCAGTAAAATACCTACAACAATGAAAAATTTAACCTTTTGTAGACGAGATCTATTCTTTGATCTTTCAAGGCATCAAACTTGTTGATGACATCATCATAAAATGGTTGAGTCCTTTTTCAATGAATATTCTTCCTAAATGTGAAAGTCTTTCCTGCGCCATTGAATTGCACAAGTATGATTTGATTCTTTTCAAGCGCGAGAAACTTCTTTCTACTGACGAACTTGTTGATGGTATGGTAAGAATCAGACAAAATAATTTATTACTTCCTGGAGGTTCTTGCCTCTATATTGCTGATCAGAATATATAAGGTCTAATTCGTTTTTCAGTCTTTGCATGTTCGTAGTACTAAATAAACTGGAATGTGTTTGTTTCAAATTATGAAGTTCTTCCGTTGGAAATAATTTAGAATATTCATCAAACTTAGAAATGTCAGCAAGAGAAATGAATAACAATTTATCCATGTCTTGAAATCTAGTGTCTATTTGCATCAAAATGGTATCCAAGATTTCATAAAATAGCAGCTTATAACTTTCGAATATTTATTCGTCACACAAGGCACCTCCAACTTGCCTTCTTTGATTAATATGTGTGTTTATCAAAGCTTCATTAAATATTATCCTATATTCAGTTTCGTTTCTTTTTAACTGAAATTTTCCTTGGATAATCTTAAATGACGTAAAAACTGAAAACACCGTCAATGCAACTAAAAAATGCAACGTATAACCGATGCGACTCACTGTACCTAAAAGCTATATACTTATAGCGCTTATAGTGAATCGCTGTTCGTTTTCTTTAAAAACGCATCTGGCTCGGCCAATATCGCCGGTGTTTGTACTGCATACGACCGCGTAGAAAGTCTGTTGTCATGGCAACGCGTCTTTCTTGTTGAAACGTTCGCCTAGAACTTTCATATCGCTTCAACTCAATGTTAAGCTTAGTGCAAGTGTCCTTATGCTTTGCGTTCGTGTTGGTTCATAACAGGGGCAGGTAGAACTTTTGTTTTGAGTATCTCATGCTAATTGCTTTGCTCTCGTGACTAATTTTATTCAAGATTTTACTATTTTACACTAAGAAACGAAATTACTGAAGTAATTAAATATTAGAAATTATTGAAAGAAAAAATAGGTGAATCGGCGCTTCACTTGCTTCACCCCAATAGCCGCCACTGCTACGAGCACGGCCTCTATCTACCCCATGAAGGGTACTGATCTTCCTGTTTCTCGTAATCGCCGGTTTAGTCACTGGATAAGGTTGGCATTAGGATGTCTTCTGTTCGGGTACGTTTCTGCATACAAAGCTTGAGCTGCATGAAAATTGCTACGACACTCTCCTAATATAGGTACATATCCACGTATTCATTGAATGTATATTCCATGCTTTCAATTAAACGATTAAATAACAATAGCATACCTTAAAAAAACACGAAAAAGGATTGTCAATGACAACTTAAGTAACTTGCACAGCTTAGCCCAAAGTGACGTTTCTGACACTCAAAGCCACCCAATAAAAATAAGGTAGGTGTACCAAGTGCTCAGCGACCGTCTAATTAAACAATACAGTATTGCAATATCTTCTACAAACAAGTAAATCAAAGCAATTGCATTATGTAAAAGCCATTTTAAAGAAAATTGCTGGTAAATAGGAGAAAAATATGATTGATGTATGTTTTCTGGTATCTAAACTAAGGTTAGTTACTTTTATTTAATAATTTTGGGCAGTCATAAGCAAATTATATATAAATTTACGACTCTTAATATTTCCGCAACCGCAGAGTTAATAACAAATTGGTACTAGAATTTCTTGCATAGTTTTTAATACAGAATCGAGTAGCGTTGATATTCTCTACCTGAGATAATACACTCTGTATATACTTTTAGTGCTCTAATAATCATTTTAAATTAGTATGGTTGAAACATGCATATACGGGTGTTTTAGGTCACTAGGAACAGAGGAATTTTGACATGGGAAATAATCGTTATGATCAGAGTTTGCTTATGCCTATGTAAAATTACATTTCAGAAAAAACAAATACTTTATAATTTTCAATAAACGTCATTATTAGACATTTATTATAAAGCTGTTGTTATGTTTTTTGAAATGTCATTTTACATTATTACTAATGGCTGTAATTGACATAAAAACAGACTCTGATCCAACAGTTTTTTTTTCACGTTAAAATTTGTATGTTCTTAGTACCCTAAAACACCCTGTATGTATACGTAGGAGAGAATAAAATCAAACGTCAAATTGGATAAAACTTCTACGAGCTTTTTATTAATTTATTTGTAGTCATAGTTATTGCATATAGATTTGTCGAAGTTGCATTTCTAGGCTTTGCCGAGGATCGATGAGTTTTGGAAGTAGTGTATTGGTGTAGAATGCCCTCAGTTTGACTTCCATGCCTCTCCAAAAGTTTAAATCTTTGGAATACAGAAGATAGCTAAACCGTTTACAATAAATATAAAACATTATGTTACCTTGTTATACATTCGACAAAAATTTCGGCTAGGGTTGTAACAACAAAATAGCACAAAACCCTTTTTGTAATACCGAGAAGGCCTTGCACTTGATAGTAATAACTGCGTCTTTTTAAGAGACATGGTTTGTCTGTTGTCATCGAATTCGCAAAAATCTATTAATTTGGCTTTACAAACCTCGATTGATAAACAATTATCACTTTTGACCGATGTTTTAATTTCAATGACTGCATCATCACCAATAAGGCCGTCCGGGGAGCATGCTAGGAAAGGTGACTTGGGATCTATAACGAGCCCAGATTTTTTTATTTAAAGGCCGCATGAAGCTTCGAGTTGCTTTATAACATTTTCTTCTTTTTCCAACCCAAATCGTGTTGCATTATTTCCCTTGAAAGAGTTAACAACTGTTTTAGCCGTGGACGTAGTTTTACGAAATTTGCAAATCTTCCCAAAATTAGACGCCGTTAGACGTTTGCGTCTTTCGGAAACCCACTTGTTATTTGACTATAGAACAGTGGCTTCACAAATAGCTTTTTTATCTGCTTTGTGGAGATCTTGCACGAATTCGTTGCATTTTTGTTTATAAAATTTGAGATCCATATCCGGCACTCAGTTGCAACATGCACAGAATGGAACGAACGTTTTACATATTTGTCTGCACGACTTTATAACTAGAAAAACTATTACAATTAGGAATTTTCACTTACGTTTTTTTGAACGTAACTGCAGCTTTCCGCGTTTCTTCAAGAAACTTTTGGTATAATAACCTGCAACAGTGTCATCTGCACTACCATATATTATGGTGAGAAAATTTCCATTAAAATTAAAAAAATATCAGCAGCTTTACGTGTTTCAATATGACCCTTTCAATGAATAATTAACTAGTTTACAACGGAATTCGTGTCCACATTGTATAATAGGCTCTCGACATTGATCACTAACCGTTAATAGATTGCGTTATCGTTAAAATAACAATGGAATACAGTTTGAGAATTTGATAAGTTGAATTACCTACGTATAAGAATTGAAATAATTGAATTAACTGCATTTCTGTCTCTAGTTCACGAACGCCTCAACCGATTTTAATTTTCTTTAATGTAAAAGATTGAGGATTTTATACCCTTTAAAACGATATATCACACATGGGATAGAATTATTGAAAATTCTGGAGTGGGGTTGGTTGGTGGGAGGGTGGAAGTTTCTCAACTGATTAGAATAGGTTATTAAATGTTCCCCTCCAAAACAAAATCGCCGTGTTTTAGCGATTTTTGATAATTCTACTAATTAAAGAGTTATCCAAGGTGGGAAGTTTTCAAATGAAAGCCCTGTATAAGTATTCCAAATAACCTTTCCGGTAAAGAACTAGCAAAACTTTAATTTATTACACTTCACACTGAAGCAGTGCAAGCCCATTCAGTATCCATTACTTCCCTATTTGCACTTTTACGTCTACCGAATACATTTTCTGGGTCAAACAAATATACATATTAACAATGACTCCTAACACTTAAATTGACTTATGTGAACAAGTAAACAAAAAATGGTTTGTTAAAATGACTTCAATACATAACTGATTGTTATAAAACTAGAGATCCATATTTTTTTAATTTTTCTAGTTCTAGAAAATGGAAAATAAAAAGCAACGACATGTACAAATGCAGTAAATATTTTATTTTCTACAAAAACCCTATGAACACTGCTCTAAAATAATTGGGGGAGGAAACACTATTACTAAATTAATTTATAAGTGAATTCAAATTAACTGTTTTACCTCAAAAAAAAATTACTTTGGGCCGATAGTTCTTGAACAATCGTAAAACCTTTTCGTTCTTGTAAAAGATATATTTGTCATATACCTGGATATACCTGTTTGGGTGTAAAAGTAACACATTTTTGAACAAAAGAGGGATTATAGTGACAAGATGAGTAAGCACGGAGGCCTAAAGTCGGCTGCAAAATTATCTAGTTTTAGATGTAGACCTCGTTAGATATTGCTACGTCAACAGAGATGCTATGAGTACGACGTATACTATGCTCTATTCTAAAATTCCGATGTTTTCGAGCTCTCCTTAGCAGCCTTAAGTAAAAGTATGAGAGCAGGACCGGCTTGGCTCAGCGATTAAACTTCAATCTCATTTTTCTCGAAAACTATGCAATGTTTGCCTACCGTTTTTTATCGCAAATGTATGTACCATCACACTGCTATCCACCTTTAAGAGGATACCCTTTATTTCGGAATCACCCTGTATAGTATTTTATTATTGTATTTTTTATTGTATCTGCCTTTATATATTATGATACTAATTTCAGGTAAAGTCTAATTAAGATCATTATCACTATTTCACACGGATAGGCAATTCAATAAACGATTACATTTTACATTCAGAGTAGGTGCGGATATATGAGCCGGTGACACTTTAATCAATAAACTGCCGAGATTTAAACTTCTCTAGTCTATTGTTTACTACGTAACTGCATATTCAGAATCAGATTTATCGTGCTAGAAATTGTAAAACCGAGCTTTGCATATAGAACTCCTCAAACATATTACTTTTGTAAATACAATGGAACACAATGTCCTGATTTATACATTTGACGCTTGTATTATTAATTAAAAACAGTCTAAAAGATTTGTAACGTTTTATAGATGCCTAAAGTTAATTTTAAAAGATTAGTTTCGTTTTTAATATCAGGAAAATCTTAAAGTAACTACTCGTATTAACGTTAGTCAATTTTTGTAAATAATATTACTTTTGTGATTATTTTACAGACTTCACATCTGTGCAGTGCCACAAGATGGTTGGTTGCACAATATTCAAAGCCTGTCAGGTCACTACTTTTATAAGGAATAAACTACAAGATGCGACCGAATTTTTGCCAAACGTATTGGATCTAAAGCAAAGAAGTAACCTGACAAGTCATTTATGCGCGACCTTGACAGTCGAAGGCTCTTCTAATAGGCAGCTTTCTTGCTCTTTGTAAGATTATCGAGTAAACTAACCGAATGATAGAAATGCTACTATTTTTCGCCAAAGAAACCTCTTTGTCTCAGAATCTATATATAAATATACATATTAGATATTATACCTACAAGTATAATATAATTATTGCTTAAGCAATATAAAAGTAAAGAATTTGTAATTCGATACAAATTACATTATCCTAAGCAGTTTAAAAATGTCAAAGGACAATTTTCTTTCAAAAGAATATCAAAAAATTTGTTTTCTGTTTATATAAGTCTACAATGCACCTTCAAAAGAAATTGCTTGCTAAAAGATTCTTCAGTTCATATCATTCCCTAACAAGCTCGACATTCAAAGTTATTTTATAGGCAGCGTTTACCTTTTTCACTTCTCTCTAACCTCGAATTTTCCTACCACCTACCTACACACATATTTCTTGAAACAAAATTGACACTTAAATAGCCTTTCAACGAGGGCTTTCATAAAACCTAAAGACGTCACTTAAATATTTTAATGAACCTTCATTTTTCGTCTTTTCCATTAAAAATCTTTTTTCCGCTCCTGATAATAATAGACCATAATAAATTTGACTTATCCTTTTTGTATTTTTTTTCTTCTTGCAGGCAAATTTTTAACACTCCCCCATTCGAAACGCTCAGCAAAAAAGCATTTCTCGCTTACTTACACGCTTGATGTTTTTAGGGCGCATCAAAGAAAGAATCTCAGAGAAAATTTACGTGGCCCCCGCGCGTGGTTTTCCGAGCAATCAATAGTAAAGGGTTGGAAATTTATAACGTCATTTACATTTTGTCGCATTGTAAGTGTGCTTTTTCTTCTTGCGACGTGTCGCTCCCTTTATTTATGGGCCATTGCTTTACAAGAAGTATGTGTTATGAGGTGACAAATGCATGTGATCGTTTTATCATAGCTGCTTGTTTTTCTCGATTAAGATGTAAATTTTGGTATAAGTGCCAGAGGTGACACACTCCTTTTTTTGATAGATCGGATCTGGCAATCTAGCGAGAGAAAATGAGTTTCTCTTGTAGACACGAAAGAAACTCTTTTAAATGCTTTATGGGATTTAGATGTACGTTTGATGCATCTTCCAAAAAGTTATTTCTCAAAAAGGGGTTACATCCATATAAAAAAGTAGAAAAGGTTGTTTGTTCCACAAAAACTAAATGGTTCTTTGAAAACGAACTAGCATTAAAGTTTTATATCAACAAGGTAAAGTAAGAATAATTAGTCTTCAACTTGTTAATCTTAATTTACAAATTTTGGAACGTAATGGGAAAATGTTCTTAATCACAGGTTGTATCTTTAGAAAACAATATACATAGATACTCCTCAAAGTAGAATAATTAATTAGCGTTAGAATATCACTACTAAAAGTCTTTTGTTTGTTCAATTTAAATAATTGCAACGAGATGCTAAGGTTCTTCCGGTTGTAGTTTACGTTTGTTTTATATTTCGTTCTCTTAGATGATCTTCAAAACTTAACCAATGTGATTATTTTATTATCAAGAATCTTTAAGATCCTTTATCTCTAATACCTACAGTAAAGAAAAACGACTTATATTAGATAAAACAGACTTGGGCCTATCACATGCCTACGTAAACGTAATAAACATAAATAAATTCAAATCTGTTTGTGTTTTATTACATTAAGCGTGAATGCAGCAATAGTAAGCAGTTCAGACGTTTAACAATAAATTCTTCTCTTAACCAGGACATTCATAAAACTATACAAACTCAGGCGTTAGTAACATTTAATGCTACAAGATTATTCGAATCCATCTCTAAAAAACGCCTGTTGAACTAGAACCAAATCGTTCATTTTCAAGTGAGGGTTATTTGCCTCTATTAGTACGTGTGTAATTAAGGTGTGTTTGTTGCAAATATGGCCTGATTAAATTTTTCAGATTCTTTTTGTGGTCTTAACTATAAAATTTAAAAACGTTTAAAATACAGCACCAATCTTACACATACACACAAATGTTGGACAAGGTTAAATAAAACGAAAAAGAATTTTTTGCCCTTACGTGCCTTAAATTCTACAACACTTTTACTAATTGGCCATTACTAGGAAAACTTTTCTCTTGAAAATTCCTTTGGTCACCCAAACAATTTTGCGGGAGTAAGTCAGTTTTGCTTAATGGATAAAATAACACATTCCATTCATGCTTTGTTATATTCATGTCCTCTCATCGGCCAACATCTTTGTAAAAAATTAAACATCATTAAATAAAAAAAGTAACATTATTATACTTTGTTTTATAATAATCAAATCATATATGTATGACGCAAAACTATAAAGTAAATTTAAAGTTAATTGTATTTTATCTTTAGAATACAAAAATCTCTCTTTCTGTTTTATTGAGATTTGCTTTTTGTTTTGTAAACAGGCATTTAATCAAATATTTCAAATATTTATTTCTGTTGCAAGTCAATTACTACTTCAATCTTAATTTAGACACATTTCTAAAAGATTTGAAAAACCCAATAATTTTCATTTTACAAGAAATATTGAATATTTCGAATTTGAAAAGATTGCAATATGCTAAATTGAAATTCACAAAGGAAAGCATTTTAAGAATAAACAAAAATTAAAAAATATCTTTGACTTTTATTTTGCTGTACAATTTCATATTACCTATCATACAAACTGTCCTCCATTCACCACTGGATGCAGCTGTTAAATTACCCCTTTACTGTTTAGTTTCCTCACTATTCATCACCGCAATTAATGACCTTGAAATTATTCTTTAGGCGTTTTTCCTTTGTAAATATCAATCTTTCCTAAAGTATCAATCTTGAAATTCACAAGAATCCGTGTTTCTTCAGAAGCTGTGAACGTACTGCTTAGATGATTAATAAAATGTAGAAAATCAATTAACAAATTAAAAGTTACCGTATTTCTTATTATTGACAAATCTGTAAGATACTTGAAATGGTTAAGATTCAATAAACACATTACAGTTACAGCTCGGCTGTATTTCTGATAATCCTGTTCAAGCACCACTCTGCATCGCTAGGTTAAATTATCAAACTGAAGTCCTGCCTGAACATTGATGTTGAGTTCACGGATGCTCTTACGTATGTCCTTATAAAATCTAGAATTCGTCCTGCCATCATTTACACGTTCATAGACTTTTTAATCCAATCTGTCGACTCCGTCAGAAGGACCACTCCAACCCTTTATAAAAAGTGTGCAATCTGGTCAGATTCTCCCCAAATTGTAAATACGTGCTTGAAATCTTTAAAGAGGTGACATGTGAATAGATCAATAAAGCAAAACAAAGAGATTGTCATTCTCATTAATGTAACGGGATGAGTAAAAACACTGGTGGACATTTCAAATCGGCAACTTTCAGGTATGGCGTACATTTATGTACAGTTGGTAGCAGGCGATTTTCTTCTCAGTTCCCTATCACAAGTCTAATTTTTGATATTTAAAGCATTTCTGATTCCCTGTTTTATGTCTATATCCATTTTAACATAAATTCAACATACATTAGTATAACTTAATATGTTTGTATATAAAAATTAAAAAATTCTTTAAAGAAGTCTTTTGATTACATTTTCTCAAATTATATGAAAATGATTTGGAGATTGACTAACACTAATTAAAAGAAAACAGAATTTCACTAATTGCAGAAAGTCTAGGGTTTTTTCCCCAAGTTGCACCACAACTGCACCTAGGATTCATTTAAGTGAAGAGTTGACACAAGTTGCATCCAAGTTGCAACAAAGTTGCCCCCAAAACTGTATCTACGTTTTATTGAATTTGCACCAAATTTTATTCCACCTCGCACTCAATATGGTCCGAGATTAAACCTAAATCCGCGCAAGCACGTTACACGTTAGTTTCACCGATATTGCACCGCATCTACTCTCAATTTGCAATGTAACGGGAAAAAGCTGAAAAAGAAGCCTAAGACCCGTTACGGATGACGGAAGATGTTCAAGCCCATAGCTCAAGTCGAAGACGGGGTGGTCCTACCTGAACTTACCTTAACTAAAAAGAAAAAGAAAGCTTACACAACAAAAACTCTTAACAAGTTCAAAAAAATGTCCAAAATTAAGGGCGCCAGGCACTGCAGATCCTAGGGTTTTAATAGTTAGTCCACGCAGTTTCCCATGAGTTAACACCCTGTATATGAGGTCCTTACAAGACAACAAGCTGTATACAAGTTCTTTACCAAACAACATCTTGTATACAGATAATTCCCTGTAAAACACTTACAATGGACACTTTGTTTATCAGAAATAACCTTGCAGTAATATACTTACGCTTCGAATTCTTTATATATCACTTATGATTTTGACAAAGGAGCCTAATCAATAGTCCCATTTAATTGCCAATAAAGATAGTAACAATCGACAAAAGAATTTTGCAGTTAGGTTGACTCGCTGGTCACGTTATATGCCAGTTATTAACAAATAAAGAAATATAAATTAAATGAAATGCTAAGACTCGTTAACTACGCTGATTCTCTGATAACTCACTTTATAGCTTACAATAATAATTAACACAAGTATCTGAAATAAACCTGTTTCATCAACTTTGCTCTTCAATAAAATAACACGTTGAATTTTACTTTAGTTTATTATTCAAAGAAAAACAATAAAATAAAAGAAATAAGAAAACATACGACTAAACACATTTAAATAAAAAAGGAGTTAGTAATTTATTGTAAATAATAACATATTGTGATGATATTTAAAAATCTAAAGCGATGCCCAAATAAGAAAAAGTAATAATGACAATGATCTTCACTAAATTCAATTTTAAAGACATAAAATGTGACAACAAAGTATCAAACAATTAAATTGAACATTTTAAATATTTGGAAATGTACTACATAGTATATAAGTTACGATTTGTAAATAAGTTAAGAAAATGAACATTCTAGATTAGTTAAATGATATGATTACATGATAGTTGTTTATTGATAAAAATTGATAAGGAGTTTATGTATAAAAAAACAGATGAATTTGTTGAATAATTTTTGATAGGAAGGGGAGAGAAAAATTTTTTAAAAAGAGTTTAGAAATTTAGAAAAGTTATTTAAAATTTATTAAAGAAAAGAAAAGTTATTAATTAAAATTACATTTGTCATGATTGAAGTTGTATTAAAAGAAGCATATTTAAAAAGAATGATGTTAATAAAATATACATATCCTGATTACTGATTTTTCTTATTGTTGATGTGGGAGAATGGAAAATATATAAATAATTTTTTATTTATATGTAATACAACACAATGTTTATTGAAGGTTTATAATTATCTTTTATATTTTTACCTTTATAATTTTTTTTTATGTCAAATAATTTGGCCAAAAGTCAAATAATTGTGATTAAAGGTTGTAATGTGATTATTTTATGCAACTTGGATGATCTTTTATTGATGGTCTATAATAATGACACCATGATCAATACAAAACGTCCGCTATCTATTAGCGTGAGTATAACCCTCAAAAGCCCGCCTTTTAGGGTTCACTAAACGATAATTATTTTTTCCACAAAAAAAAAACATAAATAATTAGCAGCCGATAATAATGGCGTGAACAAAAGGGTATCAAATTTACCATATGAAAACTGAACGCAGAATGAATCTTCTTCACCCATGCATCTTTGTCACATGTTGGAACAAAGGAATCGGGGTTCGGTAAGTTTTACACTGCACTACAAAAAACTAATAGGGATCTTATGGGACACGGGGATTCTCCATTGCAACCTAATTTGGGTGTAAATCTGACTCGAGCGACTGTGAATATTGCAAGCCAAAATACTACGAAATTGGAGTTTACAAACATACCTTGACGCCAAAAGCAATTATGAATTTAGAAAAAGGCACGTTCGTGGTTCCAGTATGTCGAGACAACAATTATTATTTAATAAAATGACTAATTTAGAAGAATATCTCCATGCAAAACGAAACAATTTAATTATATGCCAAGAAAATAAATACCTAAACAAGATTAAAGACAGGGACCGGATCTGTATGTAAATTTTGAAATGACATTACACTAAGTTTTGCACAATTTGCACATAAACTGAACTTGGCTTTCACCCAAGTTGCGACAAAGGTCATCTCACGTAAGCTGCAATAAAGTTGCACCAAAGTTAGTTGATTCAAGTTGTACTCAAAATGCATCCAATTTTCACGAAAGTTACTCCTCGAGTTGTATCCGGAATGCACCTAAGTTTCTCTCAAGTTGCATACAATTCATTTCAGCTGCACTTAGGTTTCACTCAGTTACACGGGGTTTCTAACGTAGTTGCACACAAATTGCATATAAGTTGCACTCAAGCTGCATCAAAGTTTTACTCAATTTGCATCGATGTTTCACACACATGTTACATCTAAGTTGCACCGAAGTTTCACTCATGTTAACCGAAATTCCACACAGCTGCACTCGTTTAAATTCACTTGTATTGCACCGAAGTTTTACTTAGCTGCAAACTAGTTGATTTCATCCTAAACTCAGGTTGCACCTAAGTCTCACCAAAGTTGTCCCTAAGTTGCAATTAAGTAGAATCAAGTTGTGCCTATGTTGCATCCTAGTTGCACCCTAGTTACAACTACTTTGTATCAGACAAATCGCACTAATGTTTCACCTGAGCTGCACCCAAGGTACGCCTAAGTTGTACCTAAGTATCACACAGGCTGCACCGAGATATCATTCATGCTGTATCCTAGTTACACCTAAGTTGAGTTTAGTTGTACCTAAATAGGGCCAAAGTCACAATTGAATGGAATCCAAGTTGAATCTAAGGTTCACGCAAGTTGTACTTAAGTTGTATCCAAGTTACACCTAAACTTGAGCCTATGTTTCACTAAATTGTTCATAAGTTGTACTTATTATGTTAGGCCCGAATGGAACCTAAGTTGCTCCTAAGTTGCACCTTATAGGTGAACACCATCAACAAGTTTAGGTACCGTGTGGTACATTCAAAGATTGTGACATCCAGTATCGTTTTTATTCTGTTGTGTTAGAATATTTATCTTGGTAAAAGCGAAAACGTGTTTTTGAAAAATATTTTGAATATATAAACTCGAATGATATGAAAAAGGTTTGGAGCTCGGAAAAACAAACGGATGACATAATAAAGAAAAAGCAGTTTCATAGAATCTCCAGTTCCTACTAAACACCGCGATGAATGCTGTTACTGAAATTTTGTAGCACAGTTTAAAAATGCATATACACATGTAAATCTAGTAGATCGTCTTTTTCTTCTCGTTTTTGAACTACATATGAAATTTTTGCAAAACATGTACGCTGTACTGGTAGTGTCGAATTTCTTCGGCATTGTCTTTTATTCTTACAACAGTGATTGTAGGGTTTGTTTTTTTATAGTTGCTAATTAATGCGTATATTATCTGCTTTTTTTCTTAGCTAATAGTAACCAGATACTCAAAATCTAAATTCCATACGTAGTACTTGTTTAACCTGGTTTGCAAATAATCTTGATCACAACGCAACGGCTTAAAGTTTTAGTAAAAGTAAGTAAATACGCCGCCACGTTGCAATCGCGTCGTTTACAAGTTAAGTAAATATCGCTTGATTGTAACCTGTTTTATTGTCTTATTTTGCTTGTATAACATCAATATCATTTGACATTTGGCAAACATTTAATTTTCTTTGTTTAATAAGAAAACCCCTAGCATAGACGAGAGTAGGAATCCTCAACATATTTTTTTATTGAGTGACTTTACCCGAAAAAGTTTATATAACAAAAAAGTCAATTAGTAAAAATTTCAACTCTCCTTTGATTGTTCTCCATTTCATTTGACATTGTTAACACGTAATAAACAAAACTGTTTAGCCGGAGGTGTTATCCATTTATATCTTTTCAATTAGCTTATTTAGTTAATTGTCCCCTTGACATTTTTAGTATTAAAGGCAAATTTAAATACTACCAACGTACATCCTGAACATTACTACTCATCTGAGCAATCAGGGCACCTATCTGTAATTATCGTTTTTTTGCTTATCGAACCCTTTTTCGACGTAAAATAATTACGCGGGATGTCACTCAATCGTTACTTTGTAAGTGTGTCTGCTGTATTCGTTGGCAAGTGGTGTTCTCTTGGGGAAGATTCTCTGAAGTTTTGAAATACTGTCAGGACATTTCTAAAATAAAATGACAATCGAAAACATTACTGAAGGGAAAGTGTATTATTAGAAGAGTAGATTCTAGAGACTGACCTTGAACGGTATCGAATACAATGAACAAAGAAATTGAAACAGTAGCGAAAATGAATGTAAACAAGGATATCTGAAAATTGGAAATTTCCAAAAGAGTGTATTTCAATCAGATCGAACATCAAACGCGGTGAAAGAGCTTAAGTAAAAGTTATTGAATATAAAATTTAAAATCTTAATCATTGCTGTCACGAACATGTCTTGCATGTTTAATTTTATATTTAATAATATTCAAAACAATCAAGAAATTCTTGTAAGATTTTGAACAAACTTTAGTAAAAATTCTCTAACATTGTTTCAGTTTTTTAGTTTGTTTTTTAAATTATGATATAAGTCGCATGTTAAAAACTGAAGAGTTTCCTTTTAGTGTTTCGTTTGCCATTCATTACTCCCACGTTCGGTTACGTTGTATATCATTTAGTATTCTTTCACTGTCTTGGAAATACCAGTGTGACTTTACTAAAGAGATGTATGATCTGTGGTCTCGCAGAGACCCCTGCTATCTCGCATTCTTGACGTTTGAAATAGGGGGCAAATGTTAACGAAACCGCTTTTCTGCATGGTATGGTATGCGATTTTAGTGTTGTAGACGTTTTGCGTGGAAAGAGGAAGAAAAGCAATTTTAGTTTTAGAAAATGCGCTCAGTTAAGTGTGAACGTTTCAAATTGAGTGAAACCGAAAATTGGATTTGATTTCTGTAAGTTAATGAAGCGGCTTAATTGACTGTTTTTCCCTCCATTATGTTTTTTCGCGTCGTGAAATTTTAGAATGCTGACACGGCACTTTTATTTGTCTAAGTTTTGAATTTTCAACCGAGTTTATAAAATAAAGTTTTGAAGATGTGGGATCCTTTTTTGTTTCCAAAGAAAATGTGTAACACTCTTGGTTGATAGAGAAATTTGTTACAGGATGTTCGGGTAATCCAGATGCCAAACGTCTCTACGACGATCTTCTATCTAACTACAATAAATTAGTTCGTCCCGTAGTCAACGTTACCGATGCACTTACTGTTAAAATTAAGCTCAAATTATCACAACTCATCGATGTTGTAAGTATATGCATGATTTTTATATTTAACAAAAAACATTTTTACCATAAATTAAATATTGGAAGATTTTTTTCTAGTCTCTCAGATTCTTGAAATATCTACTTAGATGTAAATTGTTTTAGAAATTGCAATATACACATTGTAGATGTAGAGTCTAAAGCTGAAGCTAAAGCAGGAGTTTTTTTCTCTTAAACTTTGTTATACACTTATCAATGTGCTTGATTTGCAAGTCTACTATTGTTTTTTATAATGTTTCACTCTTGTTTATTTTCTAAGTAAGAATAACATTTTATTAGGACTAAAACAAACTTTGAGATCTAGCTACAATCTAGTCTCAAAACTAGTAGCAGAAATTGTCTGCTAACGTAGTTCGAGGTACAGCTAAACAGAATTTAGTTCGAGTATCCAGAACTCTAGTTTGCCTTATTTGTAATTAGGCCAACGTCAGCTACAATATTGCAATGTCTACATATTTATCAAAGACCCTTCCATCCATCTGTCCTGCGTTAGCAATAATATTCAAGATTAGTCTAGACTTCGAGTGGCAAAAAGATACTTAAGTAAATGAGAATAAAAGTTTTATTATTCATGGTCTATAATCCAGTACTTCTGTAAAATAGGACCAAACAGATTATTTTTAATAAATTGAATTTTATGTGAAGTTTAATGTTACTATGTTATTAACTGACTGTACTGTATAATCAATTTCAAAATTGGTAGACTATTGTATTTGAATCTTTCTTTCAATTCTGGTTTACAAGTTTTAGAACTAATTATCTGAAAACATACACGTTGAGTCTACTATCCTAAATAACTAAATAGAGCTGCACAGAAAATTAAACAAATCATTATCATTTTTACATTTGCAGAGTTAATTAACTGTCATGAATTGACTCTTGTCTAATTTTCCAAATTCGTATTTTAAAACACAAACTACTTTCAACATGTAAAGGAAATTTGTTTTTATGTTTAGATATACCAAACTGTTCTTAAGCACTATCTGAAGTAGGTAGTAAGTTTAGGAAATGTGCAACACCTGAGTCTTTGTTGACATGTAAATTTATTTTGTAAGGATCGTTTACTTCATACTTTCAGTAAATCTTGCTTGTAATTATTTTGAATAATTTGTCATATCTGGTTACACTTTACGTACATGTTAATAATGTTGCTTCGGTAGGTGTAAACACCAATAATAATATTAATCAGCGTATGACCCGAGTGTCACAAGTCAAGGTAAGAATACTTTAAAAACTTAGTTAGGTTGGAATGTCAATGTAGCTATTGAATTAGGGTAATTGTTGGAATTTGAATTACTATTAATTAGTTTAAATTGTTTTAGATTTAAATATAAAATACTTAGGTAAGATTATAAAAAAGATTTCTTGAATTGTATTTTGCTGAATTATCTTTGTGTTGTTAGAAAAAATTGCTAGTTTATTACAAAAATCAATCTATTTCGTTCAATCGTAGCAAAGAGATTTGTAGAAACATAATTTGGTTTTATGTTGATAAGTGATAAGGATCTGAATTCAACATAGAGCATATGTCTATATTTATTACAATGTAATTAACTTTGGAGTGGAGAAAAGTATTGCAACAAAATATCATTCTTCAGCTTGTATTTCGATAAATTATAGCTCAGAATTCCGTAATGTCGTTACGTTCGCGCTTCTGTCAGGTAAAAAGAGTGTAAGTTGATGGACAATAGTTGCACACATTCTTTATTAATACAAATACAATAACTATAGATTAAGTAAATTAATTGAACAAATGCTCTTCCTGTGAAAAGGAAAAGGCCTTTGACCTTGTGAATAAATATAATACGAATTTCTAATTTATTTTATTTATTATTTTATTTTAATTTATAGTGGATGTGAAGAAATACTAACTGTGTTATCTTTATATTAAAAAAGCTTGCCCTAAATCAAATCATTCAACCAGTGGTTGCGTTCTACCCAAGATACATCAGTAGAAAAGAAATATTAGCAGTACACCAAAAGAAAATATATTTACTTACGGATTTTCTTGTGATCAATAATTATTTTTTTTCAGCTTTCTGTCAGTCTAAAGATATGTATTTTATATGTTTCATTTTTTGATCCTAACATTTTCTTTGCTTTATTTTTAATGACAAATACAAATTTTTACAAATTCAATACCAGTCAGTTTTACTTTGCTTTTAAATACTACATATATCAATTTTGTCGTTGCCCTGATTATAAACTCAGCACACTTTTGTTAATTTACGTTGATAAGTACAAAATATATATGGAGTGCTGCTTTGTGTATTATGCTAAAAGAGCCATTCATCATCTAGCATTAAAATGTAAATCACAAAATAATACGATAACCACGCATTAAATAATTGATGGGCTAAAATAATTGTGCTTGAAATGAAAAGGGTGCAATTTAATTTCGATAGTAATTGTTAAATGATTTTATTAAAACCATATCCATATAAAACTGAAGGGTATTTTGAATGAACCAGCATTAAATTTTGCTATTATCTTTTTATAACCTGTTCACGAATGCATAAAGTTTTGCATAACGTAGTAGTTTTACAACCTGCTTTGTTTTACTACTAATAGTATTCATTACGTGAAAAATTATTTAATCTGCATTAAACCAACCGAATAAGTTTTTCTTTTATAAATCTTTAGACAGGACTGAAACAGTATTAAATGTAATTTATATTTTGAATTAAAGGTTCAATGGTATTTAATTTTCTGTTAAATTTATCCATTCCAAGTTTGACAAAAAAGGCTAAAATTTAGTTAGGAATGCACAGCTGTTGATTGTTTTTCACGCAATAAAACACTTCATAAAGGCTTCAAAACTCGCACAAAACTTTTGAAATGAGGAAAATGTTTAAGTAAAGTTTCTCTGTTTGATATTTCATTCGCATAATAAGGTTGCTTTAATAATATAGCAGGATTCTTTTCCATTCATAAAATATCATTATTCTGCTAACTCTAATTCACCTCTAAAATAAATTTTTATAACCTCAACATTGAAAATATACGTAACAGTTATGGTAACAAATAAAAATGAGAAAGTAAAAAGGAAGAGAGAAAAAAGCAGTATAGCGTCAACCCTTAAGGAAAGTTAATGTGTGTGTATGTTTGTGTACTAGTAGTGTGTATACAACTTTGTTAAACCAACTACGTGACCCCCAAGAGAGCCATTTTATTGCCTTCGCGGCTTTTTCCACATAAAAATGGAGCCACAAAAGCCGACAAGCCTTCCGGACTGTTAAAAATAAACATCCCTGATTGTTATTACTTCTTCAGAATAAATTAGAAAGAAAAACTTTGTCGAAGGATCGTTCGTTAGAAAAGCCTTAAAGTGGAACTAACGTTAGTATAGAATTTTTTCTCTTTTTGTTACATAATATACCGCTAAGGGTTGCTACATTGTTGTTGGAGAGTTAATTCCTTTTTTAGGGAACGATTGAGAAAGTTCACAATGTAAAAGGGTAGTGTTTAATGCCATAAACATGTATAGCGAAAGAGTACTTTTTTTGTAGAACATAGTTAAGTTTGTAAAATTTATAAAATGTTGTAAAGCTCGTGAAATTGCAAAAAATACTTTGTTGTGGTTATTATGAAAATAAAATTATATTATTATTTACCGTAACTTTTTATGTGCCTCTTAAATATAAAATTTCTTCTAAGTAGAAATTTACTTAACATTCATTTAGCAAAGTATTATCGCGTAATATCAGTCAGTAAGATCTAAAAAGCCTAAAAAACAACCTGACGTTTTTCAGTTTTATTTTGGTTTATTAAAAAAGCAATTCAGTGGTTTTAAAACCAAGGTTATTGCCAGAATAATGATTATATTCCTAAAAATCTCAATTAAAGAGACTAGAACTTAAATTATAAATTGCTAAAACTTTTTGCCCTTTCAGAGTCTATTTACAAAAAAAACAACACAATTTGATAAAACTTTTAAAAATACAAAGAATGCATAAAATCCCACACTGATAGTAATGACAATTTAATTTATAGTACTCATCTTTTACGATTAAACTTCTAAAGTTAAGGTTTATTTCGGATTGTTGAGAATCTATTACTACAATTAGTTTTACACATGACAGATTTGAAAGTTTTGTTAATAGATTAGTAAAGTTTTCTCTTTATACTGCAACTTGGGAGCTTCTTGCAATAGAAAATTCTTCTGTTTTGAGAACTATAGTATTCTATAAGCCCACAATATCACAAGAACTACACAATTACATCTGAATTTTTCTACGTAAAAGATACAAAAAATGCTCTCAAAGAAAAGTATTTTTCCAAAAAAATTTTATTTACTTGCTAGTTTGTAAATTAAAAAGCTGCTTGGGGTAGTGTAAATATAAATAGTTTTGATCAATAAATTTGATGAGATTTCAGGTTGTAATAACAATTTCATAAGAATTCATTATCGCAGAATTAGAGATTTTAGATTTAATTATTAAAACAAAGATAAAGTAAATATCTGTGCAATATAAATATCAACATTAAAATTAAAAATGATACTTAAAAGTTAGGTTATTTAAATACTGTAATAAAGAAATTATAGTCAAGTTAAAAATTTATTGAAAATAACTAAATTAAGTTCTTAGGTTTCTTTATTTCTTTCTTCAGTTTCTTGACTCGCTTCGAAGTGAAATATTGTAGAAATCGGATAAATCGGTTCCCGTTACTTAATTATTGGTGTAAAATAATATGAAAATCTTTACATTCAAATTTTGATTTTTGGAATAGTAATCTCAAACAAATTTGAAACACAAGGAAGAAACATATTACTAGAAAGATTCGAACTTATATAGCCAACTAAAATACCTACCTCGGTAGCACAGTTGGTTAATGCACCTTACATAAAATAAGGGTACGTAGGTTCGAATCCTACCTGCGGTAGAAATTTTTAAATTCAATTAATCCATTTAAATTATAATATGACTTATTGTAAAGACGTCATTGTTTAATAGTTTAATGAGTGAGTAGCTCGAGAAAATTATTAAATTCAAAGGAAGAGATATGTTTCAATATTGTGTTTGCTATCTCAAGTAAACAAATTGTAAAAATGATACAGTAGTTTGTAACGGGAAAAACCTGAAAAAGAAGTCTAATCTCGTAGCTCTAGTCAGAGAGGGGTGTGGTTCAATCTAAACTTACCTTCAAAAATAAAAGGAAAAGCTTACACTCACAAAAACTCTCAACAACTCTAAAAAAATAGTCAAAATTAAAGTTTCCGACCTAACAAAGATACAAGACATTTTTTCTGAAATTTTTTTTTTATTTTTCAACATAGTCTCCTTGTAACTCTACACACTTCTCCCAGCGATGCTGCCATCTCTGTAACCCGTTCAAATAGTACTAGGCATTTTTCTCTGCAAAATAATTGTTCACGAAGGTGATTGCCTCTTCAGTTGACGAAAATCTTTGTCCTCCGAGCGCAATTTTTAGATGAGGGAACAAAAAGAAGTCGCTTGGGGCTAGATCTGGTGAGTAAGGCGGATGGTCAAGCAGTTCAAACCGTAATTCGTGGATTTTCGCCATGGCAACCGCTGAGATGTGAGACGGTGCGTTGTCTTGGTGAAACAGAATTTTCTTTTTCTGCAAATGTGGCCGTGTTTTCGCAAGTTCTGCCTTCAGCTTGTCAAGTAATGATGCATAGTATGCTCCTGTAATGGTTTTTCCTTTTCGAAGATAATCGATTAAAATAACTTCATGACTATCCCAAAAAACAGTCGCCATCACTTTCCCAACCGAAAAAACAGTTTTTGCTTTTTTTGGAGCCGGTTCCCCCTTTGCAGTCCACTGTTTGGACTGTATTTTTGTTTCTGGCGTATAATGGTGTATCCAAGTTTCATCTACAGTAATTAATCGGCGCCAAAACTCGGATTTATTTCGCCTAAACTGCGCCAAAAGAGCGTAGGAAATATTCATTCGAACACATTTTTGGTCTAACGTGAGCAAACGCGGCACCCAACGCGCGGACAGCTTTCTCATGCCTAAATGTTGATTTAATATGTGACAAACACGTTCTTTTGACATGTTCATAACCTTTGCTATCTCTCCCACTTTAATTCGGCGGTCGTCTAGCACCAATTGGTGAACTTTGGCGATGTTTTCGTCGGTAGTTGAAGTTTTGGGACGTCCCGAACGTTTATCGTCTCCCAAGCTCTTACGGCCACGTTTGAATTCAGCAGCCCAAACTTTCATTGTGGTAAATGATGGTGCAGAGTCCCCATACACAGAATCCAACTCATCTTTTATTTGCGAAGGCGTATTGCCTTTCAAAAACAAATATTTAATGACAACTCGATACTCGATTTTGTCCATTTTCGCAAAAAAACTCACATCAACTCACTCAAACGACTGTTACATAAAAACTGCGCATCCAAAATGGCTGAAACTTTGGTGAGTAGCCGTCAACAAATGAACAACGAAATTCAGTAGCTTTTATTTACGAGTGCTGCCATCTTCACGTTGAGGTCGGAAACTTTTCAGACCACCCTCGTACACATAAAATAACTGAAGAAGTTAAACACTGATAGAAATTCATTCCCACCACAATTTGTCAAAATTTGGTATTTTATACTTTTTTCTCTTTTTGTTATTTGTATAGGTGGATCGATTTTATTAATAACCTGTTCCCACTTATACCAGATCTCATCTTTATCAACATTAGTCTTATTCAATAAATAATTCAAGTTTTCTATTAAATTCACTATCGTTTTCAACTTTTTCCATTTCATTAATTCTTCTAAATTTTCTACTAACACTACAACTGCATTATCTTTATCTGAAGAAAAGTTCTTTTCTGCGGTATGGACTTTATTTTTCTTTTCCTTCTTAGATGATGAAACTTTACCTGGGTAGATTTTAGAATGTGCGATGCTTGTTCTTGCTGAATTTGTCTTTTTCGAAGGACCTTATTTTCAGTTGCTTTGCCCCTTTTTTCAAAGACGTCAATGTCATTTTGTGTTTTCTTGTTGTGTTTAATCTTTCTAAAAGCGGTGTAAGATCACACGGGCAAACATCACATTTTTCGAACCCTGCTTTTAAATTTTCTGTAGAATTGTGTTCTAATTTGTCAAACAATTTTCTGAGAAGTTGCCTTTTTCATCGCATCGGTGTGACAAACGCCACGTCAATTTACTGTATGATATTTATGCTGTTGGTAGGTAAACATACGGAATAAATATCACATTGCTTACATAAATCTTATACTTCCATATTAATATGCGATGAGAGATTATCCCCTACGACAACTTTTTTGTCTTTTATACTTTTTTTAATCTAGGCAATAAAATTATCCTGAACCAATCTGTAGAAGTTTAGGATTAAAACTACCCCAAGGACGTATTATTACATGGTGCACCTTTGGGATCATTTTCCGCCCAAGTGTCCCACATGTGGTTTGATTTATACACCATTTAAAGAGGTAGGAGTTCTCCAACAGCATTTCCTGTCATTATTTAAAAAAATGTAACCTTGATACCGGGCTTAATCAAGACCTTTTT
This sequence comes from Ignelater luminosus, assembly GCA_011009095.1. Classification (NCBI taxonomy): domain Eukaryota; kingdom Metazoa; phylum Arthropoda; class Insecta; order Coleoptera; family Elateridae; genus Ignelater; species Ignelater luminosus. The sequence continues at coordinate 159,456 of VTPC01089971.1, forward strand.
TAGGCCAGAATTGTCTGTCAAGTTGGTCTCATCATGATTATAGATGCATTTAGGTGGAATCTATCTAAATTATGTTTCAAATTCTGAATATATTCCTTTAGTGTAGTCTCGTCCAAGGAAGCTCTACTGCGTTTGATATTGGATGCGGATCTAGCTGTTAAATCATATGGACGTTTCACGAAAGACTTAGCCCATGCTTATCCAAGAAGGTTATTACAAAAACGGTAGACTTTTGTTCGTTGCCGATGATTAAAATATGTTCTGACCATAGAACAAAATTCGTTGACTGTTAAACGAAATTCGCTTACATGATGAATACAGACATTGTACAAAGATGTTTCTTCTTCATAAGTAAATATTGCTGGAGATCCTGGTTTGTTAAAGTGACAACTTTCTAACTTGTTTATAATAGTTCTCCTGTGTACATTATACGAGGGTGGTCTGAAAAGTTTCCGACCTCAACGTGAAGATGGCAGCACTCGTAAATAAAAGCTACTGAATTTCGTTGTTCATCTGTTGACAGTTACTCACCAAAGTTTCAGCCATTTTAGACGCGCAGTTTTTATGTAACAGTTGTTTGAGTGAGTTGATGTGAGTTTTTTTGTGAAAATGGACAAAATCGAGTATCGAGTTGTCATTAAATATTTGTTTTTGAAAGGCAATAAGCCTTCGCAAATAAAAGATGAGTTGGATTCTGTGTACGGGGACTCTGCACCATCATTTACCACAGTAAAATTTTGGGCTGCTGAATTCAAACGTGGCCGTAAGAGCTTGGGAGACGATGAACGTTCGGGACGTCCAAAAACTGCAACTACCGACGAAAACATCGCCAAAGTTCACCAATTGGTGCTAGACGACCGCCGAATTAAAGTGGGAGAGATAGCAGAGGTTATGAACATGCCAAAAGAACGTGTTTGTCACATACTAAATCAACATTTAGGCATGAGAAAACTGTCCGCGCGTTGGGTGCCGCGTTTGCTCACGTTAGACCAAAAACGTGTTCGAATGAATATTTCCAACGCTCTTTTGGCGCAGTTTAGGCGAAATAAATCCGAGTTTTGGCGCCGATTAATTACTGTAGATAAAACTTGGATACACCATTATACGCCAGAAACAAAAATACAGTCCAAACAGTGGACTGCAAAGGGGGAACCGGCTCCAAAAAAAGCAAAAACTGTTTTTTCTGTTGGGAAAGTGATGGCGACTGTTTTTTGGGATAGTCATGGAGTTATTTTAATCGATTATCTTCAAAAAGGAAAAACCATTACAGGAGCATACTATGCATCATTACTTGACAAGCTGAAGGCAGAACTTGCGAAAAAACGGCCACATTTGCAGATAAAGAAAATTCTGTTTCACCAAGACAACGCACCGTCTCACACCTCAGCGGTTGCCATGGCGAAAATCCACGAATTACGGTTTGAACTGCTTGACCATCCGCCTTACTCACCAGATCTAGCCCCAAGCGACTTCTTTTTGTTCCCTCATCTAAAAATTGCGCTCGGAGGACAAAGATTTTCGTCAAATGAAGAGGCAATCACCTTCGTGAACAATTATTTTGCAGAGAAAAATGCCGAGTACTATTTGGACGGGTTACAGAGATGGCAGCATCGCTGGGAGAAGTGTGTAGAGTTACAAGGAGACTATGTTAAAAAATAAAAAAAAATTTTCAGAAAAAATGTCTTGTATCTTTGTTAGGTCGGAAACTTTTCAGACCACCCTCGTATGTATGTACCACCAATCTTTAGCTCATTCTGGCTTTGACGGTCTACAAGCACGCATGTGGCACTTCTGGGAAACAATCAGTGTATCTTCGTGAACCCGACTTCCTTTTATAAGTTCTCTATTTTAATCTTTGTTTACGGAGATAGTTTGCGCCAGTAAAATTGATGATGTAAAGCATACCCGGTTTTAATAATATAATATACTGTAGCCAGATGATACAAGAAGGTAATAAAAGGACACTCATCTTTTATATTCATCTATTGTCTCCTCACACTATCATTAGACTATTAACCGGTAAGAAACCAAAATGTGCCCTTTAATTTAACCTACACATATGTATACACCAAGTTGAAATTAGTTGTGTACTTTTGCAGATGACTTTTCGTAAAAGACAGTTCTCTTTACTTTATCAACAATTGAATTCTTATACATAAGTGGTGCAAAGTTACCCTGGCCAAAGTACATCCTGTTTACGTGGTATTAAAGGCATTCATTGTTCAGTAACTTCCCTCACAAGAATACTATGACTTGTGATTTTTAGTTAAAATCTTTACACTTTAAAATCGGAGGAAATTTGCAGTTAAATTTAAAATTAAAGTTTTAGCAAAATACACATTTTACAGAAACATTATTATTCAAATGAATAACAATTTTAAAGTAAAGTTATTGAAAACTGACATTTTTAAATGACAAATTTTGCTTGAGAGTGATTTATTCTTCTTTGCATGTATGATTTGCATATTCACATTGGTTAGTGTTCAATAATTATTACTTATAGTGGAATCTAGTACTGTTAACTTCGTGAACTAAAACTCTTTTGCCACGTATCACATAATTTGTTTGTAGGATCATTCACATGCAATTACTGATAGCATTTGAACTAATGTTTCTTTTTTAATTTCCACAAAGCTTTTTGTTCTTCTTGGTATCAAAATTTGTTGTGTCTAAATGTGGTATTTGGTCTTGCCCTATTCAGCATACTAAAGAAAGCTTTCAATACTTTGATTAGGACTAAATAAAAGACAACAAGGAACGAGAACTAAAAAGAATTAAAGTAAAATGGCCGCATTTCTGGTTTAGTTCACACGTTGAATTGTTTGTACATAGTTCTGTTTTGTTCCACGATACGATCCCCTTTCGAAATTGTTAGTCAGTTAGAATACAGAAAATCGCAATTGCATCGCGTTTTAGGAGATGAAGGTTAGATCGGAAGGCATAATTACTTTTGTTAGAAATGCGGGTACCAGAGGATTTTTACCTCTGTTCTTTCTTTTTATTTACTTTCACAACTTGTAAAATCAATTAACCTAATTCCGTAGATATGTTAATTCTTCCTTATTTATTAAATTCAAATTAATGTCTGCAAATTTTGGAATGTAGACAGTAAGATTATTTTGTTTTTAAGTGCTGTATTTATGCTAATAAATTAATTTTAAATAATTTTCAGAGACCCTTGTAAATATGTTCTGTCACGTACTATAGAATTAAATTATTGCCAACAAAATGTGGATCACGGTGGGCAACATTGGGTGCCTGAATATTAATCCTTGTTTTGTTAAGAAGGCCTGATATTGTATTTACTGTTTTACACGCAGCTATGTGTTATACATATAGAAACCTTTTCAAGCTTTTGTAACATTTTATATAATACATAAGTATTATGAAACGTTATTTGCAATAGTCTTGTAGTTTAAATGAAGCGAAAGCCAGCTTTAGATGAATACTGTAATTTGTAAAATAAATTGGCAACATTTCAATTTAAGATTTACTTATTTTAGTCTGCAAGCAAACGCCTGAAGTAAAATCTAGATAATAACAGGTGGTTTGGTACTTACACTGTTTGTACAAATACTTGGTCTTAACAACATTCGAAATAAATTATTATCAACAGATTTCAAATAACTAAAAGTTAAAATCTTTTAAGAGAACTTCCTTATAGATGATTTTAACATATTTGTGAGTGCACATCTATTTTGATTAAAATTTCATTATAGTAACTTCATCCTTTTCTTTCTAATAAGACCGTATGAATCTTCAAATCAATGACTAAATATTAAATTTATTTAAACTGTTTATCTATACCAAGAAAGATAATACGTACTCTCTCAAAATCTCAATTTTTTTGTTACTTTTTGCAAACACAATTCTAGGATAATCTTGAATCAACAAATTTCGTATAACCCCCAATTTACGACTACAACCACGAGCAAGCGTGACTTTATCGCTTCGGGACGTAAAATGGATGTTAAAGAAATCCCAATGATCATGCCGATTTAACGTTTTCACATTCATTATTTGATAGCTTTTTCTTGGATGTGAAGAATAAGTTTTTCTTATTCAATGGCATGCTTGATAATATTCGTCATATACCTTTTATAGTTCCATTTGTCTGAAAGACACTGGCGTAACGGTAAAAGTTAAGCTAACTTGTAATAGGTGTGTTATTATTATTGTTTAGACATTTTTGTTTGTGTGGAATCATAACTTTGTGAATAGCATGAGTAACACTTAATTACGATTTGATTATTATCAATTCTTCGGAGCGCATTGATAACAATAACTGACACTAGTTTTGCTCAAATAATGCTTATTTTAATAATATAAAAAAAAATTCTTCTCAAGAACGTTTTTATATTGTTTATTGTTGTTTTGTTCATATGTTTCAAGTAGTTTTGTGACTTTTTAAAGTATCACATCGGTAACCTTAAAAGCAACATTCACTGCAGTAACACGTAATAGATACTCTTTTTTAAATGTTACTGTCTTTTATCTCACAGGGTGGTACGTA
>VTPC01089971.1:168968-284731 GCA_011009095.1 Ignelater luminosus
GAAGGAGTCGTTACTGAATTTGCGAAGTCTGTCTGTCTGTATGTCTGCATTTTTTGTCAAATTCTGAAATTTTGACTTCAGATTTGGATTCTACATCAAAAACTAGAGACCACGTGGTGTTTTGTTTGAAGCAGACAATTAATTCACAAACAGAAATTACTTTTGAAGTCAATTACTTTAATTATATACACATAACGACATTACATTTCTACATGTGTCAAACTTGACCAGACTAATTGTTTTTACACACTTTGATAATATATATCACGTGGTACCTTCGTTTTTTGATAACTCTTCGGGAACATGGTCAAAATGGCGGCCGAAAATTGAAAAATTTAAAAATCTTTTTTTTAATTTTAGAATCCTATTCTACGTTAAAAATAAGACAAACGGGTACCTTTAGTTTTTTGATATCACCTCGGGAACATGGTCAAAATGGCTGCCGAAGTCTGAAAAAAGTAACAAAACGGAGTTCGTTGTGGTTATGCTTTGCATTCCCAGATGTTTACAATTTAATTTGGGTCACTGTTCCGTGATCTCTGACAGTGAAGTGTGGAAAGATAAAAAGCTCGTTTCACTGGTTCTGTAGACATATGTATTCCTCAATGGAAAACCACTCCTTGGTGCCATTTCGATATCTTTTAAAAAACTTAATATAGCTACCCCTACTGATGGACGTATATGAATCAGAATTTGATTAAGCGTAAATGAATAGATAGGGTGGAGGTCCCTAAGATAGCGCTCCTATTTCTGGACCGTCAAAGCTAAACAAATGGTTACAGGAAACTTTTGCTGTTTTTGCTACATCATAATGCACACTGGGATCATTTTTTGAAACCCAAGGAGTTAGTATTTCGAATTCATACTATGTTATGCACGGTTATTACTTTTGACTTGAGTTACACCTTTGCCACCCCGACGGCAGATTGAATATACATATCTTACCGTTCATAAAGAAATCGTGTAACTCATATTACTCGGAAAAGACGCTTATTGACCTACCTTAAATAAGAGAGAATAAGCTATTTTAGTAAGATATTACTGATCCTCGTTGAGAAGTCTTATTTCAGAAAATCCAGAATTTTTGAGGCACTGTTTTATTATTACTCTTTATGCAACTAAAAGCTTTCAGGGGTTTATATTTCAGCACTACATGCATTTTTTATAATCTGAGAAAATACCTAATTTCTTAATGTACAAATCTCAAACTAGGTTCAGGTCTAAGTGTAGCGGAGCCGCACTGTGGTCTGAGATTCATTGTTAGGCGGCAAAAAGTCAGAAAGTCAAGATGTTGAAAAGTTTGTTTTTACTGTTTATTTACTTTCTTAACCCTTGTTAGAACAGTGAAACAGCGTTTATATTATTTTTAAATTACTTAATTTAATACTGTCGAGAGGTAAAGCCGAAAATTTTGTAAGGTGCGTTGAAATAAGTATCTGTTTGAGACACTAATTTATTAGTATGATTATTGTAGAAGTTTTCTTGGTTCAAGGAAATGGACACACCTAAGTATAAATAAACTTATACATACTAATTAAACTGATTATATTCAAAATATCTAATGTGGCAGTGGTAAATTCACATTTTCGTAACTTTTTTCAATTCTTTGGACTAGAACTTTTTAGTTACAACCAGTTACAAAATGAACTAAATAATGTCTTAAAATATAAGTAAAAAACTATCATTTCACGAAGTTTCATTGCCCGCCTCTGTCCGCTTCAAAAGATATGATCAAATAAAAATTGATGTCTAACAGGAAACACCATACCAGAAAATCTTCTCTAAAAAATACAAATACAGATTTATTTTATTTCTTCTTATTACTTCTGGTAACCTCTGATCCATACATAACGACTTTGCGGAAAATGCCAATTAAAAAAACTGCCACATTTTGTGACGCAGTCAAATCCTTATTAATAATGGAAGATGAAAATGACGCTTAGATATAAAATGTATATTTTACATTTTATTATAAAATATAAATAAAATATTTTAAAAAACCTAAAAAACGTTGTTGGATACATTTTTTAGCGAATCAGGTACAGTCTAGACTTTTTGCCGCCTAAAACACGCTCCCAGACCACAGTGAGCCGGTCCAAAAAGCAACTTGATCGGATGCATTACTAATAGGAAGAGGCACAACATATGCTTTCAACAAAGGCAGTACTGAAAACTGTTGGTACAAGAGACAAAAATTAAAAATAATTTCCACATTTCTTTGGGAAGTGACTTTATTGTTGACAACTTATGCGATACCCTTTGATAACAACCCCCAAGATATCACTCCTCCTATTTGTCAATGTTCAAATTGTTGCTGAATGTTGACGTACTGCAGTCATCAGTGCAGCTCTACGAACCAGTAAAGACAAAACAATAATCTGCGAAAGGGTAAACAAAGGCCTCGTAATTTTAAACTTTCGCTGCTAAAAATGTGTTTTACCTGTAGTGTGCAGTTAGAAGTTTTTAAAAACACAAACTCTAGTGTAAGAATTCATCTAAGTTGAGTTTAATTTTCTAGAATCTTCTACCTACAAAACCTTGAGAAAAAAGGCTTTTTTATCTAATCTAGGATCATGTAGTGAGCCTGCAAGTCTGTTGCATGATTTGATGTTATTCCCACTTGTGTTTTCAATTGATTGTCATTATTGAAAAAAAAAGCAACTGCGTGTAAATCAAGGCAGCGAGCAGTCTACATGGTACTGTATTTACTAACCTTCATCAGTAATGAAGAAAAAAAATCAAAATTAATACATTGGCTTGACTTATCGTAACTTCTAGTAAGATCTGGCGAGTAACATTTTTGTTTATATAATTTTATTGACTTGAATGACCAGATTCACTAAAAAGGCTTCATCTTACAACTGAGTCTATAAGTCTAGTTTTACTAGCGTTTCCATGGTTATACTTCATCTATTTTTGTTGTATAACCAATGAAATGCTAGTAAAAAACTGAGAAAGCGGTTAATTATAGTTTTGGTTTTGATATAGTTAAAAAACCACTGGCCCTAAGATAATATACAAAACGTGCAGAAAGTTGACAGATTTAGACCCGGAGGTACTCTACTTTTTGTAAAGCATTTAATCGCAAGCACATAACAAATACAAAACGGAAAACAAGCATTATGCAGTACAGAATTAAACCTTTAAGAAATAAAATTCATGATTAATAAACAATTGTTTGTAGAAAATGAAACTAGAAACTACCTGGTTACTGTCGTAGCCTACTAATAATTCAAGAAGAACCTGTTTTAAAACAAAAATAAAATTATTAAATTTTCTTTAACATATTTTAAATTAGTTTATATTAATCAAAAGAAAATAAGTACGTTTTTGTAAAAGATGTAGGTACTATGACATGTAATAATAATAACATTACAATATCGTGGTTGGTAGTTATTACAACGTAAACCATAATAGGGCAATAAACACTAATCTAAATACCTTAAATTAATGTTCCTTAATTCGAAGGGGAATAAATATTACTTCATATGACTTTCCTAACTGTTAAATATGTAACTTTTTTGTCACCATTACTTTCATTAATCTGATTTTAAATAAAATTAATGTTTGTAGGCACTTATTATGATTTAGATTTTAGAGTAGTAATAAACTTAATTACTATTGTAAATTAAGGCATTACCAGACGAACCAATTAATGTAAGACACACACGGTTCTAGTAATGCCGGCGATTCAGTATTCAAAGTTAGTTAATAGTGCCGTTGGGTAACCTTTTTAATACACGGCACAGTTGACATTTACCATAACGACACTCTTGACGGTTATTGTTAATTGAACAAGGCCAAACAGTAGTCCTCTTTATGTTCTTTGTTTAACCACTCGATGCATTTACAAGTACTTAAGAGACCACAGAATTTATTAAACAGAACGAGAAGTTAAAAATTTCTACACATGGTTGACGTGCGAAATTCGCCTTTATAGAACCTAGCGAGTAATCCAGAGAACTTGCATGGTGAGTATACAAATTTTAGAAAATTGCCAATAAACAATTCTTGTTGTAGAGTCACTCAACGTGAATTTATTGCATCCCTGTAGAAATTTATCTAAACGACGAATAGAATCGCTATTACAATTTATCAGTGAATTAAGTAATTCCCAATCGAATAGTAAATTCAGTTCCAGGGGAAATTAATTGAGAAAGTGCAGATTTTCTAGTTTCTGTGACTATTAACAATTTGTATTATGTCGACTGATAGGTAATGAAGAAATGGGTTAATATTTGTTTTGTCCCTACTAGTTTTGTTAAGTTATTACAACAAAAATTTTACTATATCGTAAAATTATAGTGAAGGCAATTTAAATCTCGATTCCTAATTTTCCTTGTTTTAATAGATGTCATATACCTGTTGATTAATTTTTGCTGAATGGGTTAACCCTTACACACGGAACCATTCACCACTTCAACATCGTTTACACACGGTTCGGTTACGCCACTGATCAAAGATATCTGTTTGAGACGTGAAAAGTTTTTCAGTGCTCAAATTTAAATTGAATATTCAGGTATTCTCTCTTTTCACCCACCATCTGTTACCTACTAGAACTTTACGGTTCGGGTCTTTGAAAGCCTAATAAATTTTTCACATTGTGGATTATTGAACGTTTCTTTTATTTTTCTCTCATGGATGTTGACGGTGAAATTTTTAACGTATTTAACAGGCCGAATTGCCTTATATCTTGATGGTTTTTTATTTAGCCGCATAAAAAAGGGGTGCAGAATATATACGCGTGTCAGGGAATTTGCCTAAAATTTGCGTAAACCAGACGCGTGCTGTGCATTTACAATGAGAGAGTTGGAATTATTTTGTAACGCCTGCAGTCACCTTTTTAATTTGTTAATTTACTACTTTCTTTTTCTTGATGATATTTTAATGTTTGAGAATGTTATACCTAAACAAAAATTACAATGATTAGCTAGTTCTTTGATTTTACTTACACTATTTTGATGTTTGATTTTCTTAAACGCTTTAAATTCTAAATACCTTAAGGGCCGTTTCAGACGAGCGGGTTTTTACAGCATGCTTTTATTTCCAAACGGAGTTAAATTTGCGCGGCAGATTTTAAAACGTTTTTGACAGAGGCGAATTGTTTTAGTTGTTCTGGCTCAAGTAAATTTATAACTAGTGTGAAAACCACCGTGTGAAAACTTTTCAAGATCTGCCTCGAGAATAGCGTGCGTCTGAAACAGCACTAAAAACCTGTAACGGAATAAGCATCAGAGAGGTTGAAAATTGAAAGTTTCTATCGGATGAAATACGATCAGAAAAAACAAGACCTCCATGATTAAAGAAATAATTAAGAGGGACTCGATATTTTAAAGTTATCTTAAGAAGTTTGAGCCCTACATTTTCTGTGCCATAAAAGGTATAGGCAGGCAGTAATCCCTTACATGCGGCTATATTCGGTTGCAGTTTTTAATCTAAATAAGTTTTCAAATTAAGGAAAATTTGCAGTTAAAAATAAAAGTTTAACTTGAGCAAAACATTTATTTTATATAAAAAAACTATTGTTTATTCCTAATAAGGAAATTAATATTTAAAGTAATAGACAACTGATGTTTGTACGTGCGACCTTTCTTTGTAAGCGCTATTAGCATTTCTTTTGCACAAGCTTCTTTAAACCCCGGCGTACCAGCCAAGCAACTATAAATCGTTATAAAACACCTTAATGTTTCATTTAGGTATCACACAATTATTCTGCAAAAACAATTCCCTTGATCTATGTCATACGTATGGAGCAGCACATCCCACTGATAATAATCTATCATGGAATAAAGAAAAATCAATTATCTTATTTCAGTTTATATGCTTCCCATTTTATATTCTTTAGTTTATTGTTTTATCCAAACCAGTTGTGGAAGTTTTTTGCAGTGCTAATACTGTGTTTTAACTTTCAGCTTTTTGATGCAAATAATTCAAAAAAAATCAGTAATTAGTACACAGTAATCAAACGTCTCATAATATAATCAAAATGAAAAGAACAAATAATACGATTTCAGTACTGAACGAAATAATAAACTATTAGATATTTCAATATAATAAAGCTTACACTGTATCCAGTCATTTTAATAAAATCTTTATTATACTAAAAACTTTGCAAACAAGCAAATAATTTATTAACAAAAAACTACATACTAAAGAATATAAAACCGATTGAATTGGCTTTTAAAGAAAAACGAGAGCACAATCTTCTTTTTGTTTACTGCTACTTCTCTAAAATAAATAAGCAGGTAAATGCTGAAATGTTTAGTAAAATATATATTACCTTCGGTACGATGAAAGCTCTTGGTTAAAGCAAGTAAATTTTTAAATAATCTAACAAAGACCCATTAAATTTGAGAAAGCCTGTGGATATGTTTTTCTCCTCGTAGATTTTACTATTTAATGTACCTTCGTCTGGAAGATTTTCTTTGTTATAATTTCCTTTAAATATAATGCCGTATTAGCTAATAATAAAATATATAAAGAAAAAGATGGGGATTGCTGTGTCTGATACTACATGGATGTACTCTTCTATTCAAAAGTAAAGCGTACAACTACTGTAAATGAATTGGGCAATATTTTGTTAATGTAAACTCGACCTTTATAGTTTGTTACCAGGTAACATTGAACTTCAAAAATTATCATAGATATACAGCGTTCACGATGTTTATGGGTCATATATGGCTGTGGCAGAATGACAGTTTGAGTATTGTAAACCGGGCTGTTTATCTATTAACTCGGCTTGTACAATTTTATTGACGCTTAATGTACTTTAAGGTTATGATCTTATGACAGTTTGACCTCACGCTGTTGCCTTTTTTTTGTAAATCTGTAAATCGATTACGCTAAAAGATTGTTTTAAGAAAACTTCTATTTCCTGTAAAATATTGAAATTAAATGTTCAAACTTTTTGCTTTAAGGATAATCTGTTATACTAGAAAACTCTCCTAATTATTATAAGACATTTATGCGTAATTATGACTTTTTGAGTAATTACGAGTGTGGGGACTCGTGAGAATTAAAGGTTTCTTGCTTTGGATGACTTTAAGAGTACAACTAAAATAATTCTAAAGAATATTATTTACATTTGTTCAACAATAACAGTAGCATATGTATGCATCATCATAAAAATACGGTTTCTACCAAATAGGCGACATTCAAGAATTAAATGTAACCACAATTAGTTCTTGAAGAATTAATAAAACTTAAGTTAACTAATGTGTTTGGATGCTGATGATCAAAGCTGTGGTTTTGCAAGTGGTCCACCGATTAGAATGTTACGCAGTAGGGTGTCCCTAGTACCGTTCTTTTGTTAAACGATTAAGAACTGTGGCGATACCTTGCCTCCATCCTGCTGTAGAAACTTTCTCTAAGGATAGCAACACCTGCACAGATTTTGCTGGTTTCCATTGCAAGTAATAAAGACCGCTGATGATCATGTATTTGTTGTACAAAGTTTTTTCCACAAGATAATTGTGGTGATATTACACAAAAATTTTGATGCCAAATAGTTGTAACCTCTTATTCCACTTCCATTAGTTCGCGAGATGAATCTATCTACCTCTGAATCATCCGAAAAAGATTCAGAGTCAGACTCTGCAAGCGAAATAATAAAAGAAGGAATATTTTCAAACGAAAGATTCTCCATATGTTTTTCCAGTCAGCCGAAATAAGCTTTTCGCAGTGACCACAAAACATTTTGAAAGAGTCTCAAGCCATAAATTCTAGACACAATTTTTAGAAGGTGTTCCAGAGTTTATGTGCTTGTTGTAACAAGACTTACAATACACCCATTCCGTTTAAATAGGGTTATACTGACAATGGTACGGAGGCATTCTAAGAACTTTATATCCTTTCTCTTTCAGCATCTCATCAATTACATACGTCTTTTTATCGTCCAATCGAAAAGATTTTATTAAATTCCATAATCGCTTTTTGCAAAATTTTGAGTCAAAGGACCCCATCTGATTTCCATAAGAGATTGGGCCACGAATGCATATAAAATACATTGCGCTTATGACCGTTTAGTGTATCCGATTTGGGCCACAAAAATACCTACTTGACAAATGATTTTTCTCAAAAACGGATAAAATAGATAGTAGACCGGGAAAGGCATTTATATAACTGTGATCGTCTTTTGTTTTTTTTTTCGGTGCATTCTTTGTATCTTTGGAACGGATGATCCAATCGAGATGGGGCTTTCAGTATGTTAACTAGTTTAACAGTACCAGTATGGGAATGGCCATTCTATACCTGAGCGATCCTCTATTGTTTTTTCTTATGAATCGTTTGTATCTTCGGAACGGATGGCCCAATCGAGATGGGATTTTCAGCTTTGTAACTAGTTTAACAGTACCAGTACCGGAACGGCCCTTCAATACTTCAGCGATAGTCTTTTGTTTTTTTCATGCATCGTTTGTATCTTCGGAACGGATGGTCCAATCGAGATGGAATTTCCAGTATGTTAACTAGTATAACCGTACCAGTATCGGAATGACCCTTCTATATCTCAGCGATAGTCTTTTGTTTTTTCATGCATCGTTTGTATTTTCGGAACGGACTATCCAATCAAGATGCGACTTCCAGTATGTTAACTAGTTGATCCTAGGTTATTACCATTCGATAATATTTAATAAATTCTCATATGGCGGTTCTGAAAAGTATCAGAACCTCCATTTTTGAAATGTGGTACTTTGCATAAGTGTCCAGCCAACATTTTCGTAGAAGGAATAGTTCTAATTTAAAAATCATAACAATTTTCTATAATTTCAAAGAAAAGAATGTGAATATTTAGTTTCTTAATAGTTTTAAAATTACAAACCTAACTAAGGCAAAACGAATTACATTTTCTTATATCTATCAGTTTAATTTCAGAATTCCTACATAAAAGTCTTCTATCAATCCATAAAATGGAACAATCAGATGCAATTTAAATCTTCAAAAGAACACTTCCGCTGATAATGATAGTAGCTCTTATCATCTACATGACATTACAACTACCTTTGTTTTCATCATCAGTCAATTTCAGTGAACCACAAGATAAGTTTAGCATGTATTTTAAAAAATAAAACCGAAGCTTATAAATAGTTTTAATAAATACTTATTTAAGCAATTTTTTTAAGCCTGATTTAATACGAGAATATGGTTATCCTAATGAAAACCACACGGTAATAACTCCAGATGGATATATTCTAGAGATGCATAGAATACCTTATGGTAAAAAAAAGTTTTCCAGACAAAAGATCAGTTATTTATTTACAACATGGTATACTTGCATTTTCTTCTGACTGGGTTTTACCTGGTCCACGGAAAGGTTTCGGTACGTTAACTATGAACCATAAACAATTATTTTATAAAATTTATTCTTCGTAGCTTATATCCTAGCAGATTTTGGATATGATGTTTTGATGTCAAACGTACGAGGCACAAGATATTCACGCAAACATACTTATTTAGACCCCGAAAGACATTCTCTGAAATTTTGGGGTTTTAGTTGGCACGAAATAGGTGTTATTCACATACCAACAATGATCGACTAAATTATAAATAAAACAAATGAAAATCAATTGTTTTATATTGGACATTCAGAGTGAGCAACTCTGAGCAAAAACTCAATATAAAGACAAAATCAAAGCGATGTTTAGTTTGGCGCCTACTGCTTTCTTAAAACATATGATTAGCCCTCTCTTACTAGTTGTTGCTGAATTTAGAACTGGAATATTGGTTAGTATTACATATTAAGGGTTTATCTTTACTAATAACCTTTTATTTATTTATGTAATAGGCACTCTACAATGTCCTTAATACGTATGAGTTTTTTCCACGAAATGAATTTTTAGCCCAGCTAGGCGACACATTATGCAATGATAATTCTACCTTTCAAATTCTCCGCACAAACGCCCTTTTTGCTATTTGTGGCTTTAATCGAAAACAAATGAATTCAAGTTTATTGCCTATAGTAATGTGTCATACTCCATCTAGAGCATCAACTAAACAAATTTTTTCATTGCGTAGAAGGAGTTAAATCAGGTAACGGAACTTTTCGGGATTCTATATATATTCTTTTTTTCAATAAAATTTAATTTTAGGAAAATTTCAAAAATGGGATTACGGATAGGTCTCTAACTTAGATTACTATGGCGACACATCTCTTCCTAATTATAACCTTAGAAATATATTCGCGCCAGTTTACTTATTTTACAGTAAAATGATTGATTGGCGCATGAATCGTTGTACCCAAACGCTGTACAGAAATCTTGTTAGCGTATTTTAATAGAGCACAAAAAGTGACAATGAAAAAGTGATTTTAGTTTTCCAATATTTCTTCAAATAAATGACAGAAAAAATAAAAACAAAAATCTACTTTTTTTAAATATCTCAGAATCTATCCAAGATATCTAAGTTTTGCAAACGCCAACAAAAACGTCCTATAAATAGCCAACTTTCATCCCATTTAACCCATCCTGTATCTCTTACCGTTTCCAAGATTCCCATGCTGTGCATCCTTATCTTGGACACACTGTATATTCAGACTCTGTACACATCTACAATAATGCGTTTAAAACGCCAGAAGGATTTTATATTCCTCAGCTAGATTTCAATTGAGCGACACGTTTTCTATCTTCACCCGTGAAGTCATTGCAATACTACAAGCAATTAATTATTGTACCGACCATGATATTAATAACGCTTTTATCTTATCCGATTTATTATCGGTACTGAAAGCCCTTGAACATTTGCATAGCTGGAACTATCAAACGCATCTAGTTCCTTATCAAATTAAGCATATTTATCATAAATTGCAATTAAAAAACAAATGCATAGCCTTTATGGGAGTTAAAGCTCATACCGGTATAAACCATAATGAATAGCAAAACAAGCATCCCATATCAAGACTAATTCTTCATGAAGAATAGGTATTTTGGATACCTAAAGTTAGAATTAGAGAAAAGTGGCAAGAGCGATTGAGACATCACAGTACAAGATCTAACCCTTTCGCTTATTTGTTCCAAAATACCTCAAAAGTATTGGCATGACTCTATAAAAGCGTCTAGAAGATATATAACTAAATTAATCAAGCTTAGGTTTGGACATGCCAATTAGTCAACTCATCCCAAAAGATTTAATATTGTGTTCAGACCGACTTAGTTATGCAGTCAATGTAACGTTGTATGTGATTTAGGTCACACCTTTTTTAATTGCACGAAATATTCAAATACATTAACTGAGAGTGTAATATGTCCGCTCCTTCCAATTTGTTTCATATCTTAACTCTACAAAGTAATCTAGTAACAAACTGCTTCATGTCGCATTTGCGTGATAACAACCTTAAGCTACAGGCCTACATTTTGCTACAAAATGTTCTCATCGGCCCAAAACAAGAAGATATGTGACCTTGCTTTAATCCTTTTTGTGATTTTCATAAACAATCCCAAGGTTAAGCTAACTAAATAAATTACATCATATGTACATTGGCCAATCCAAGCCGAATAACTTTAAGTTGTTACTTGTAATCACAAAATAAAACTGAATAGATGATGTTGAAATTAAAATAAATTTTCTCCACTAACCCGAAAAGGTACAAAGCTGAACATCGCATGTGGAATAAAACGCATCGATATAAAATCAGGAGATATACAAAGGAACAGAAAAAACTTACCTTTTTGTTGTATATCCAAACTGTCAAACTTGCTGGCAATCTCACTAATCACAGCACTGTTTTTACTTTTAAAGTTTATTTTGTTGCAGTCGATTTTAAGCAAATATTCGATTGAGGAACGCGTTTGGGTTTTACACTTTACAGTTTCTGAATAATTTTAAAATTAAAAATATTGCAAAAAGACAGTCGTATTGCTCTAATAATATTTTTCATTGTGCTGGCTACTATTCTAAAAAGTATCAGTACTCTATAATTTTTTTACTGTACTTTCTAGTAACTAAATATCTAAATTAAAAAGACTAAAATTTACATAATTCACAGTTCATTTGCTTTATTTTTATTATCTAAAAATTAACTTTATTTCTCTATGTATCAAGTTTAAAATATGCACAGAGGAAATACTATTTAGTAGATATATATATGAAATGTATATAGTAATACATACTATTTTTACTTAGCCGTTTGAATTCTGTTATTTTTGACCTGTTCAGAGACCTTGGCAGAGTTTGCGCACTACGATGGAGTAGGAAAACAGCTAACTTCAAGTAATAATCGTAATGGAACAAACATACGTCGAATAAATCAAGCGTTTAAATTGTTATCACTAATAATCAGTAATTAGTAAGCATAAACAAAAAAACAAGACAGTCCCAGTACCCTATCAATATTTTACTGAGCTGTCCGGTAACTACCTAAAACTCACAATTTTATAATACGCTGAAAAGATGTTTGCTACTAACTGCTAACTAACTAAAAAACTATTAAAGATCTACATAAACCAATATTTATTTACTTTGTAATTTAAATCTGTAGTATGTGCCATAAGAAATTTAGTACACACACAGAGTAGATAATATAAACTACAAGAAATACTATAAAGTAAAACTAACTGTTGTCACACCCTGTATATGGGTTTTAAACTTTGACATGTTTGACCCAGTCAATGACCTTTCCAGCGCTTGCGTACAAATTACAATTAAAACGAATTTCAATAATCATTTTGAAACTTTTCACAATGATTTGCATCTTAAATCGTGTTTTAGAGAGACGCTTCTTTAACTCCTAAAATTTAAATTATTAGAATTAACAAATTGCAACTACTGCCTTGTTTAAACGGTGATGCCGGTTCGTTTTGGATTTTATGAAAAAATCATTGCATTCTTATTTACACTGCTAACACAACACTGTACAGTTTTGAAAAGTATTTACCCGAAAAGCACAAAGTTATTAGTTTCACACTAAACTTTAAAACAAATTCAATCTGATTTGTATCGTATTTCTTTCAAATCGACGCGTCGTGTTAAACTGAACATGCCGCTCGGTCGCTAAAAACTAATGGGGGCGCTTGCGTAGCAAAAAGTAAAACGTATGAAAAAGCAAACATATGATTTTTAAGCGGTAAAAATGTTAAATTTAAAAATGTGTTCTTCTCAGATAAAATTAAATAATATCGTAGTTTTTTTTAAGACTCATACTATAACTTCTTTAACTAGGCAGAATTATAGTTAATTAACATGAAGTAACATGAAGAATTTGCAGTTTCTAAGTCTCAGCTGGTCGCATGACTTTAGGACTAAATTTTAAAAACTACTCTCAGTAGCTAACTTCATTATTTTTATTAGAAAACCGACATATGAGTAACATAACCTAACTAATCTACTATAATATTTATTAAGTGTTAAAAGAAAAATCTCCAGTGAGTGTGACTAAAGATTCTAATGATTACCGTTAATTACCAAAAAACTGAGAATAGAGTGCAGTAATAGAAACTTCCTGATATTTTGAATCAAATCAAATGTGTTTGAAATGCTCCTTGAAATATAATCTTTGTAATACTATAAGATTAGGAATTAATAAGCATAAATATAACAAAAATCAACTTTGTTGCTTTCCCACGTGTTTTATTCTATCATTTTTATAAGTAATCTACACTACATATGTTTTGAGAATTCATTTGTGTCAACAGGTGTGTTCTAAGATTATAAAAAAGTTACATGCAAATGTAAACAATTATGGCAATATCAATTATCTTGCATTTCCAGCAATTAATAAGTAAAATATCTTTTTATCTTCTTTAAGCAATAACTAAACATTCCATAAAATAAACTATGTCTGTTAGTGAACAGCATAACGGCAATGGAATTATGCAGAATTAAAAAGAAACTTCTGTCCAATACCCACAATGGTGAAAAGTCTTCTAAGGTAATGAATGTGTACCTATAGAAATGTCTTATATTTTATATCATTTCTCTGATATTATAAGCACATAGATTATACAATAAATATTAGTTAGAAATAATTGATCAATATATTTAAGTTACCAGCAGTTTCTAAAAGATTAATACTTAGAGACTTGTCTTAAATACTTGAAAAGCTGATCTGCTTAGCTTTAGATAATAATTATAATTTATCTTTTTTGTACACTCCAAAACATAACTTACTTAATATTGAAAACATGACAGATAAATAAATTATGTCATCAGGGCACAATCACAAGATAGGATTTAGACAAATCCGGTCTACCATTCAAACCCTTCTTGTTTATATAGAGAGAAGTAGTAATAATTAGTGCTTAATAATTACAAATTTAAATTAGGAAAAAGCAAGAAAAACAAGTCTGTAATGATGTAACAATTTAAATAATAATAATAATTGGGTTATATATTCATTATTATATTACTTGCATGTGTAGCTTTAAATTGTCATGATAATAATGTGTCACACCAACATTCATTGTTCACCGAACGCTTTTTACATGAAACACTTGACAAGTCTTTAAATGCTTCACATAAATTATTGTACAGTGTATAAATTTGAAAAGTAAAAGATCTTTCAAACAGGGAGGTTTTGGTCATCTAGAGATATTATGTATGTTTGTTCTGAAGGTAATTTTATTTTTTTGTTTAAATTATGCAGCATCGACTGCTGTGGTCATTAGCTGCACATATAGGTGGCGGGCAGGTAGATCATGTCACAAGTATATACAAAATATCACAGGCTATGTACTACAATAAAAAGTTCTGTAATGAGCGAGAAAATTATCGCAAGCATCCAAGGAAAATCAGATACTTAAGATGATAGACTATTATAATCAAGACATAACAGATAAATTCACATTTTTTTTTCAATGACTTTAAAACCACATTTAGTCAACTACTTAATCAAAACGACATTATTATAACCATGCTGACTACTGTCATAAATAAACTGACGCAATAATGGTTTCTTCATTGAGAATAGCAGTCTGGAATGCCAACGGGGTAACTTTTTCTTCTCCCTTGGTCCTCACTTTTTAGTAGCTGGAGACAGGAACGCCAAACACACGGCCTGGGGATCCAAACTGATTAACCCAAAGGGTAGATATCTAGTAAAGGTCATACTCAACAACAATCTAAGTTCTTTCTCAACCGAAGAACCATCATACTGGCCAACCGATCGGAACAAACTTCCTGACCTCCTAGATAGGTAACTAAAAGAATATCTGACATATACAGGACAATTGAGTCCAATCTTGATTTAAGTTCTGATATAGTCCTATTATAATAACCTTGAGTACTAGTGTCACTTGAAGAACACCACAACTCCGGCTATGCACCAAAGAAACCAAATGGGAATACTTCCAAGACGTTATCACTGAAACTACCAGATTAAATGTTCCACTAGATACAAACCAGCAAATTAAGGACGCAGTTGATTATCTAACAACACTTATCCAAAATGTGTCGTGGGAAGCAACACTACACAAACGAAAAACAGTGTAAGATCACTACAATTTACATTAAAGAACTTGCTCTTGAAAAATGTAGAGCTCGTCGCAGAAGGCAAAATGCGAGAAACCCTATAGATAAGGGTCAGCTAAATCGTTTGAATCGCAACTTATATACAGCCATACTCCAAGCCAAAAATTAAACATTTAAAACCTACATCACTAATCTCTCTTCAGATGATCACTCGTTATTACTCGTACATAAAAGACAATTGTAGGATAAAACCTTCATAAATCTACTTACGAGAGAGGTGGATGTTTTGTTTAGTGCATTAACTTCGACCTCGTCGAAGAAGCCATTTGCGTCCGTGTCTCTTTCCAAAACTGGTGGTGAGCGAAAGATAAATTACTGCTATCTACATTATTACTCGTACATAAAAGACAATCGTGGGATAAAACCTTCATAAATCTACTTAGGAGAGACGTGGATGTTTTGTTTAGTGCATTAGCTTCGACCTCATCGAAGAAGCCATTTGCGTCCGTGTCTCTTTCCAAAACTGGTGGTGAGCGAAAGATGAATTACTGCTGTCTACGTTATTACTCGTACATAAAAGACAAATGTGGGATAAAACCTTCATAAATCTACTTACGAGAGAGGTGGATGTTTTGTTTAGTGCATTAACTTCGACCTCGTCGAAGAAGCTATTGGCGTCCGTGTCCCTTTCCAACACTAGTCGTGAACGACAGATGAATTGCTGCTGTATGCGTTATTGCTGGCATATAAAAGACATTCGTGGGATAACACCTTCACTAATCTCGTTTTGAGAGACGTGGATGTTTTATTTGCTGCATTAACTTCGAACTCATTGAAGAAGCCATTTGCGTCCGTGTCCTTTTCCAAAACTAGTCGCGAACAAAAGATGAAGTGCTATTGAATACATGATTGTTCATAGGCAAAAGGAATTCGCGTGATTATCCTTTCATAGATGTCGTTATGGTAGACGTGGAACTTTAGTTTAGTGCGTTAACTTGGACCTCGTTGAATATGGTGCGCTTTGCCTAGCATGGTCACAAATACTAATATGTGTAATAAAAAAGTGTTTAATATAGATGTATCTGTCAAAATAAAAAGTTAAATTGAAAAAAAATTATTTGGATGTCTTGTGAAGTTCTAGCCCAGATGGCTATGTGTATAGTTATATTTAATTCAGTTACTAATAATGTCAAACTTGAGGCGCTAAAAAAATATAGGCGTTCCACGTGTCCCCAAACAAAATTTGTACTCATTGAAAGTACATATATGTGTGTGAGCAATTTAGTATGTAATTCATTTGGGGACACGTGGGACAACACATTGAAAGAAGCGTGGCCCAGATCTGACATCTTACCGGATAGTGTCCTTTGACATTGTGGTTAGTCAACCATTCCTACATTTGGCTTTTCTTGGAGGAAAGCGTTGGAGGTTTGTCCAATTGCACCGAATGGTAAGCAGCATTGTTCATAACAATTACACTTTTCCCCCAAGGTTATCCAAGGCAGAAATGAGCTGATTAACCAACCAATTTTAAAAAATATCCCCAGTCATTGTCGCGTGATAATCCCGACCGCTATTTTGAGAATCTAAAAGAAAATCGCACCCTTTCAAAAACCCGCCCCTATATCCCGCATGCAAAATAGTGAAACGTTTTACTTCATTTTGAATTTAGCTGGGTTACTCTTAATATCTGAGTCGTGTATCCAACGTCAAATCACGGATTAATTTTGATAGATCCATGTTTCATCTAGGTACATGAATCGGATATTTTTACTGAAATTTAGATACTGTAAAAATTTTCTAAGAAAGGTAATTTTTGATGCAACAATATGTTTTTGTTCACAGAGAATTTTGCGACCCTTAACTGATTTATATTTGTAACTCATAGATTTCAAAATCTTATACAAAGTTGTCTTCCCTCCCTTAAATTCATAATTTTTCATTACTTCAGCCAAAAGATCGTTAGAAGAAAAATATTGATTTTGAGAGTTGTATTGCCGAATTAGTTTTTAGAAATCTTTTGTAAAAAAACGATTTCAAAACAAATTATTTTTGGGTCGTTTGCCAGATACCGAATATTTCAATTGCTCTGGTCCCTGTCGCACAATCACTTCAAATTTAGAACGCCTAACCTACAAAACAAGATTATTTGAGCAAAACGTTTAATGTATTTGCTTACCCCAAAAATGTCTTTTAGCCAATTATAGATATCTTGCAACTTTAAATTTGAATTAATTCTTCTAAAATGTTTGAAAGTTTTTATAATTTGCAGCTTTGTGTTTTCATTTATAATCTTTGGCGTTATAAATTATTATAATTGACATTAATAGATGCGAAATATAAGAAAAACTTGATCTCTTTTTAACAAAGCAAACATTTATGAAAAATGTTTGATCGTGCAACGGTGGATGCCAAATACAGCAGCAGGTACGGCAATTTTCAAAAGAAAAAAGAAATCACTTCCAACCTAAGAAAATGAATGCATGGCCTATTACGACCCATAAACCTCATGAACGGTGTATATACGTAAATGTTACAGATTGGGTTTAATTGCTGTATTAATATTTTCTTGGGTTACCGTAGAAACCATTTGAACAGAAATCTAATTTACAACATGTAAATAAAGTGTACCTACGCTTTACTTTTGAATAGAAGAGTACAACAGAAACAGCTGCTATTATTATAAACGTGAAATGTAAATATCTGAAAAGAAGCTAATTTTGTTTACTAGAACGTGGTCTTTTATTTTCTAACCAAAAGTTTTTTTTTTCACGCAAAAAGCAGCTAATTTATACCGACTGTTTTGTACACATGACCAACCATTCATTAAATAAAGTAAGATAATCACAACAACTTTATTAGATACGCCAGCATGGAGCTTATATTACACAAAATCCCTCAACAGCTTAACCTTTTTTTTACGACTCTAGCTTTATATGTTGCCAACTTAACTACCATGTTACATCGACAACCACTGCAAACAAGAAAATTAAATGGCAAGTTTGATTTGAACCAATGTGGTTTATACCAAAGTGAATCAGTTACTATAAATTGAATCTTTTTTATTTTAATAGATGTAGAGTGTGGTAATTTCTTTGTATAATATTAAGTGCTTACTTATTCGTCTTATCAAAGTAGTCTAGTCCTGTTAGTACGTATGCTGTAAAATAATTCAGTTTTATCTGTATACTAAAACTAAAAATCTACAAGTAGAGAGAAATGCACAAGTAAGGTAGTTTTTTCGTTCATCTACATTTTCAAATTGAATGGCAACTGTAAGTTCAAATGAAGAGATATGTAAGTAAATTAATCTAAAAGACATTTAATTTTGTTTTCCCAGGCTACCTTGATAAGACGAATAAGTAAATAACGGGTTATTTACTAAATATTAAAATAAGTTCATCAGAGAAAAAGTTAAATAGGACCTTAAACTGATTGAAGTAGATTTAAATGGATGTTTGTCTGTATTTTGCTTCCTTGGAATTTAAATTTAATTTTCACTGTAAAGTTGCAGTTAGCAGCGTTAAAATGCTCTACAACACGGCATTCTATTTCTATTGCTAAATAAATTGTCATTAAAATAAAATTTGTTTGATCAAAATACATTCGATAGTTTTAAAAATAATATGAAGAAATCGGTAAACGGGAGAATGGGTAAGTAGTATGAGCTTTTAGAGTAAGGGTTCAGGACTTTTTACTCTGATAGTAGTAATTATCTATATTACACAGTATGAATAAATTAAATCGATACAACCCATTTTACACATGCATGCATTTTACAAGCAACTTTGTTAACTAAAAACCAGGTGATTAATCTTGAAAGCAAGATTTTTGTAAATAAAAAACCAGTTCAAATCAAAATTAAACTGTAAGATTTCTAATTCTAACTGGCGAGTTGTGCCGAAGACCGCATGTAGTTTCAATTTATAACTATTATATTGTTGAAATGTTTTCTAATGTTAAGAATATGGATAAAATTTATGGAGCCTAATATTTGTATGCAACAAGAAAATGAATCTAAGGCAACATAAATAATTTATGAAGCCTAGAATTTATATGTAACAAGAAACCAATGATTTAAATTTTAAAGTATGTGATGTTTTCTGAAGAAGTAACATTCAATAATAATGAATGAATGAATGAATTTGATCCTTTGATCTGTATTTCTTTTCTTCTCAAACATGATTTAGGAGTGTCTTCACGAAGAAAAAAAGCTTTCTTGAAGACTCATTTTAATGACATCGAAACCTCCAGCGTTTCCATTAATTAACTTTAAAGAAAGGTAACTTAAAATGTAATGATCTTCCTACTTTTCATCGAATTTCCTCTGAATTATCAGCTTCTCTATATTTTTGCTGTCTTTTATATAACTAAGAAATTTAAGTATTTTGGCATAGATGATGAACAGGAAAGGTTGAAGGTCTTTGTTTCTGTCTTAAAACTTTAATCTGTGTACAATCGGCAGAGCACAAGTATCAGAGAGATACATAATTTATTAAGCAAAGAATATTAATGTTTACACAAGGCTAACCTACTGCACGTAATATTTAGATCCTTGTGGGATGTTTTGGCCCAACTAAATTTTTATGGATTACTTATTGTAAATTCTAGATATGTATAATAAATTGGTCACCACTTTCGGTTTATCTGTCGATAAATTACAATTTGTGCCTTAAATTGATTGATTTGTATAATCTTGTAATAACGTCAAAGATTTCTTGTATGATCTTAATCGAGAACAAGGTCTAGTATAGCAAAACTCTAGTCTTAGTAAACAATCGTATGGTTAAAATTAGGAGAATTAAAAAACTATTGCAACTAGGCATTTCTACTTTTAGTATAGAAACACAGTAAAGCTTTGATTAAAGTAGAGACTTAAATTTCGATTTGGAAATTAAAAATCATTTTGCTATATCAAGATTGTATTGATGTCCGAACTTTGAACTTCCTGGTTGTCTAATGCTTTGTCATTTTTTTATAAAATCTCTCCATTAGGATAAGTGTGAGCGACTCTATCACTAGTATGTTTGTTTTGATGTAAGGCATGAATTGAAGCATGGTCGAATGGTCGCATGCTAAATCTAACAACCTTTAAGATAAGAAGCAATCTGGGCTGCCCCTAGCTTTCTTTGCGAACACAACTGCCAAATATATCATTTGAATTCAGAATACTTAATGTAAAAAGACCAGCTTTGTATCTTACTTATTAAATGTACTGCAAGGTAGCTAGATAAGTCCTGCAATACACCTGTTATTTTCTACGAAACACCACAAAGTTGATATCGCTGCGTAGTGCACATTAATAGAAAGCTACATGTAAAGTTTGGGTAGCGTGTCTCAACACGTCTTTAAATACGGCTGCTTAGACGATTGTGAGTATGGCGACTTGGTCAAGAGACGAAATTCGTAGAGCTATAAAGTATAACTTTTTGAGAGGATTGTCAATCGACGAGCGTGTGGATGAACTAAAAAACGTTATCAAACAACCGTATTTCGTTGGTACCGAAACTTGGTTATATTATTACGATGTCAGATCAAAGCGCAAGAATCAGGTGTGGTTATTTGAAAACGAAGAGACGCCAACGGAGGTGCGTAAATCGCGATCAGTAAGAAAGAAAATGATCATTGTATTTTTTACTGTTTAGGTATTTTAACAAGAATTGTACTCGATAGTCAGCGTATAGTAACAGCTTCTTGGTACGTAAATGAATGCCTTACTCAGGTGGTTGAACAGCTGAATGGATACCTGGCATTTTCACCATGACAATGCTAGACCACATGCAGCGCGGTTAACGCAAGACTTTTTGGAAAATGCTGGTCTTAAATTACTTGCGCATCCTCCGTATAGTCCAGATCTAGCTCCGTGCGATTTCGGTTTGTTTCCACTAGTGAAGGACAAATTAAAAGGCCGCAAGTTTCGCCCCAACGAGGAACTTTTAGTAGCGTAGGACCAGGCATGTGCAGAGCTTCCAGAATCAAAATGGCAGGACATTTTTAACGATTAGTTTGTTCGGATGAAGAAATGTGTAAATTGTAATGGTGATTATTTTGAAAGAAAATAAATCAATAAAGTTGTATTGCAAAACTTAGCTAGTAACCATGTAGGTTTTTCAAATTCATGGTTTGTTCATATCTTCTTTCATGTAGTACATGTTGATAATAAAGTATTTCCTTGATAATCAATGCTTGAACCTCCATGATTGGTCGAGAATTGTAAATAGGGGTTCTAACTGGCTGTGGAAGTCAGTAAAATTAGAAAGGAATAATATTCTGTAGAAATTTTACCAACCTGGATTTGGTGCAATATAATAATGCTGTGTAAGATTGGAAATCTTCAATTCATGACCGACAAACAAAACTGTGACAAGAATGGTACAGTGAAACTAATCAATACTTAAAAGGTAGAATTTAACAACGTAAAGGCAAGATAAATTAATTCCTAACTTTGTGAATATTCCATTCAAGCAGATTATATGGTATTTAAAAGTTTAATTTATTAAAATACATTGCATAGATACCATAAGGAACGTAAGTGGAGCATATTTTGCAAATTACTCTTAGAACAACTAGTAAATTATAAAGTATTACCTCAAAGTTGTAGTTTCTTTCAATTGTAATCGGTTCGAAGCTCTTATCATATTCAACAGCTATAAAAGTGTTGAAAATCATGCTCACTTTAAAACCATAATCTTGAAAACTTTTCACAGACTTAATAAGTGATTTGTGAACCTCCAGTCAGAAATAAATTTAAAGTCTATTCAATCAACAAAAAACAACTATAAATTCAACTAATATTATCAACAATACATCATTGGCTTTAAAAAATTTGTTTACAAGCGATTTGAAACTCAGGAAAACTAAAATTCTATTCATAAAATATTTTACGTAGGATTTAAAAACTTTATTTTGTAATTTTAAATAATAGATATCCAATTGAAAGCCTATTAACAAACATTCGATGTCATAAAAAAATAGGGGCTAACATCAACCTTGTTTTTAAATAAAAATCTGCTTTTTTCCTGCCTGCCTCTGGGGTTTTTGGACCATGTCCAACAACTCCTCTCGAATCGATAAAACGAGGTACAACCGCGTGTAATAATATTCCCTTATACTATATATCTCTCTCCAATAACTTCTGCTAAGTCTTTTTGTCTCCCTAAAGTCCTAACCTCAACAAATTGGGGACGTATACGATGCGTTAAACTATGAAACGTGTGTGTAATTTTAGTGGCAATTACAATGGCGGATAAAGAGAAAGCTTCTAGTGCTGTGTGTGATTTATGCATCTCTCTTCCCTGAAACGGCTTTTGTTCAATTCCATCCAGTTAGCCGCCATTTAATCTACCATAAAACGGAAATTTCTAGCATTCAAATCACATAATAAATCAACGTGCACGGCTTAAATATTTTATTAGTAAGAGGGAGCGATGTTTTGAGGTTTTTCATGCTTAAATACCACTACTACTTTGTGATTACGCGTGTATGGTTTAATAGACATAATTTAGGAAGTTTCCATCTTCATTTTAATGTTCAGCCTAGAGTTATAAAGTTTAAAGCGTTCTTTAATGTCTAGGGAATTATTTTATTAGTAGGAATTTCGTTTTATTCCCAAATTACTTTTAGTGAAAAATAGTGAGCGCTTCGAGAGCTCCCTAAGATATTTCAGTCATCTTTTAAAGAAATCATTCCAATTACATTATTAATGTAAGAGTATTTTTATAATTTAATTTAGGAGAGACATATTAGATATATTATTTTGAATAATAAATATTTTAATTTCTATAAGTAAAGGAGATAGAAATAAATGATTGGAATCACAACTACACATGTTAGTAGAAAACAAGTAATTAGTTTTGCCAGAAACTAGAAAGCTTTAGATCGATGGCTTGTGACACGGTAGGTATATTATGGAAAAAGACGCAAGTTACATTGAAACTGTAAAGAATAGACCAACATTAAATACCGAAACTAACCAATTGTTTTCGGTGTGTATGGTTCTTACACTTAAAAAGTGTAGTATCGGTTATAAAAAAAAACTGAGAAAACCGTAATATGGATAAACAATTCTGAATTTATGTATAGTCACAATCATATTATAAACGCGAAGTAGATTTTGCGGAAATTTGGTCTTACGAATTAATACCTATTCTATCACTTCTGTTTCGACGAAAACTTTTATAAATATAGCCACAGAATACTTTATAGATGGTAAGGTTTTTCTCCAAAAAATCAACAATAAAAATTCTGAAAGTTGTGGATCCGACAAAAATTCTGCTGTACCAGATTTCCAACTAAGAACAACTTAACATTTACAACAATGTTTATTAAGTTTGGTGATTACTACATATGCAGATTATAATATCAGATCTACTCTAAATACTTAAAATTTGTGCAAGTATAGCTAATAAGCTCAATAATCAAGCAGGCGTTGATCAAAATGATTCATTTGTTAATTTAAATGAACAACCAAACAATGAAATATACTTCCCTTACCGGAACGACTACTATTCCAATTAACATTTTGTTAACAGCTCGAGTTCAAATGATTTAGTAAGATATGGAACCTGTAAAACATCCCTAGAAAAGATTTAACCGAATGATGGTTTTGAAAAACCAAGACGTCGCTATGGAAATCTTAATAGTTCCTAAATGTTATTGAAACAATGCCTTAGTAAGTTGTAACCGATTCTATAAATTTCCAATAATAAAGTTGTTGCCAAAACAACAAATAGCGACAAATTTCGTTTGTTTGAAAGTAAGCTTTGAATTTGAATAACCTCATATACAGTGTTTTTTAATATTCAACCTACCAATGACAACATTTTTATATCTACTGCTGAAAATCTACGCAACAAGCAACACTGTAATCGTGATAGTATGTGTATTATGCTTAGTGTAAATGAACACATCTTTTCTATTTTTGTCATAACTCTAGAGCATAAGAGACTGTTGCTTTAATAATTCAAGCTATATCTGACAAACTTGAATGCAGTGATACATTATGCAAAAGTGCCTTTTTTTTAGAAATTCGCTTCATTGTAGTACAAAATTCCGCATTTTGGTATTTTGGTTACTGAGAATAATAAAAAGTTTAATCAAGCTTCGTAAAACTGGCTTTATAAAATAATATTTGAAGAATTATTTCCTCTATTATTTTTAAAATTTTAAGCCTGTATGGGTAAGACCATAAGAATTTATAACTGTTTTTGCAGGGCCAGCTTCACAGGTAAAGCGAGCTCACAGCTGCCCAACGGGCACATTTTCAGGGCAGCCAAAATTTAAAATCAACCAAAATTTCAATCCTAGGCGGCTATGACTTATACTTAATAAAATCGTTTTTCTTGTAACTGCAAAACGTCATAAAAATGAAACAAATGTTTTGTTAATATGTGAGTCTAAGAAAACTCGAACACGAAACCAACAAGGTTGTAAAGTTTCTAATAAAAATTACATTTAGTATAATTATAAATACAAGGTTCAAGGAGTTCTCTTACACATAGCGCTAATATGACTTCTTTAAAGTTTGCTATTATCTTTGCTACACAAGAAGGCCGGTGGCTTCTTGCGCGCTTATCAGCGCACCAAAGCAGCTGGAATCAGTATTTGGTTCAGTTATCTGTGAGGGTCAGCAGACCTGCAGAAACTTGAAGGTCCTGAGAATTTTACAAAGATCGGAAGCTTGAAAGAACCTGAATGCCTACAAAAATCTGCATGTTTGCAGAATCATGAACCCTTTATGAACAAAGGTCCGTCAAAAATCCAGAACTCCGCAGAACCACAGATAACCATGACAGCTCAGAAACACGAAAAAGCTACGAAGTGTACAAGAACCCCACAAAGATGTGATTCTGAGAAAAAAACCAGGACATTTAGAGAAACATATGATACGCAAAAAGGGCTTTAAAGGATATAGAAATAAATGATTGGAAAATATCTAAAGAGGTAATTCCTTGACTCATTATTAATTCTTTGTTACAGTTTTGCATTACAGCTTCAATACTATGATGTCACATTTGAATAGGTTTATTCTAAGGAATACCTAGAAATTAACAAAAACGTGATTTTTTAAATCTATATTCCCAAGCAAAAAGGAAGAAGAAATCTCAAACAAAGAATTGTGCTGTATACTCAGGTGGTTAGCTAAAATCGGGAATAGTGTAAAGAGTGTAGGTCAGTTGGGCAGATTCTTCTGTAATAATCAGCACTCAAATATTTTTCAATTTATAACATTTTAAAAATCATTCAAATTGATACTTACCTATTGTATCAGACATCGCGTCACTGCGAATTTGATGACACAATAAGTCAGTACTTCGGCCTGAAATTTCATGAGAAACCGACTTCAATAGTGTTGTCTTTCTTCTTTAATTAGCAGAATTAGCAATATTCTAATGTTCTGATGTATTAAGTCCGGCTGTGCTGCCACTGAAATGTCAGATCGTAACATAGACTCTTCCTCCTGTAAGAGAGTTTTCTCAAACTTCTATTGAGTCACAAGAACCCAAAAAAGTCGGTGTTGGAAACACTGTTTAATTTCTTGCTGCTGTTAAATCAGAATCAATTTCATTGACCAGAGAAATCAACACTGCTAATTTCATAATCTAAGTCTGTTTGTTCTGTGACATCTTACTGTCGGTATTTTCTATTACAGCTTTGTAAACGGCAAAACTATAACTGGCGAATTCAGTGATATTGAAACTAAGGTAAAATTAGTTTACATCTACAAACAATGCAAAGTTATTTAATTCAAATTAGAGTCAGTTTTACATTATATAGTTGTCGTGAATTTAAAAGTTCGTTTTGTTTATTTTTAATTATTAATATAAAGATCTCAGCTTATTTCATTAGTTTATAAATTGAAGCCTTTGTAGTTTCTAGTTTCGTTTCTTTGTTTCAGACGACTGTTTATTGACAATTCTTTCTATTTTCCAGCAGGAGATTGTTTTTAATACTTAAAACTGTGTTCTCTTGCCAAAGTCATACTATTTCAAGCAGCATGTCGAGAGCCTGACATCTGTAAATGTGGAACCACAATTCTGATTGCTCTTATCGTTTTACATTGCAATTTGTTGTACAATACATACTTTTTTCTATGTGTTTCACATTTCATATTCATTTGCAAAAATTAACTCCAAAATCCAATTGTACCCTTGCGAAATACGATATTTGTTCTAATTCAAATTGTACAAAAAGCATGATAGAGGCGCAAGAGCCTCTAGACTAGAGTATCAAAGCGTCAACCTTTCAAGTTAATAACATAACTAGAACGTAGAAATTTACTTAATCTTTCACGGCGTTGTTATTTCAACGTGCTTAAAGAAATCCTTACTGTAACAGTTTTCGAAGTTGACATATAGAGTGTAACAAAATACAGAGCTTCTGTTGCTTAGTAAATAAATTGAAAACTGTAATTAGTTGCTCGTCAGGTCCCCGTCACTGATGAAAGAGTCTAGTTTGGAAGTTTGTAAGGAATAGACGCCTCTAATAGTAATAAATTACAAGAAATTCTACATTAATACTGTATGTTAATGTTTGAAACATGGAAAACAAAAACGATTTCCATGTTAAACGTTGAGTTTAGATTTCGTAGAATTTAATTTTACTGTGACAATGTTATATTCGAAGAAAATGACTTAATAAATTAAAAATCTTTTAAAGTTACATTTGAATCACACTTAATTTTATGTACAGTGTTTCTATCTTTGAGAATAATTAATCTTTTATCAACTGCCGTTAATTGAATTTGAGTAAATCGAGTACTCAACAGAACAAGACTTGCAAGTGTCGCCAATTTCAGATTTAAATTACACATTGTAGCAATGAATAATAGATGCAATCGCCTTTGCAAAATTAAAACTCTTCATCCTTCAAGTATAGCTATTAAAAACAAACCAATACTCAAATCGGTTATATGAAATTATTGTGTTGCCAACAGCCAACATAGATTTCAGAAAAATTGTAAATTCTGTTGAGTTGCCAAAGTTACACCGAGTTAGATGATCTGATAATTCAAAAAAAATTTAACAAAATAATGAAAAATATCTTCAAACAGAAGACTTCTCTAAAACTAATAAAACAAGTAAACGTTATGTATTAGTAGAGCTAAAACTTCTTCCTAATTTCTTAACCCTCGGTCAAGAGAAATTATGGCAAAACGAAACATTTAATCAAAATGTGTCAATTTATAAATTACTAGTTTACGCTAAAGTTATGTTGTGTAAAAATAAGTTTTATTTTTAAAAATATTATTGGAAATTAATTGCATGTTAATATTTGAGGTTAGTTGATTGGAAATGAACCAAATAAACATCTCACACAATTCCAAGCTCTCAAACAAATAGTAATTTACAGTAATAATAGAGCAAAACTGGTATTCTCAACATTCATTATCATTAATAATTTCAATATCCTACCTGTTCGCTGTTGGCCATGCAAACTGCAAAAATTTTATTACATTTCACCATTACCACATATGCAGGATATCCAAGTTCAAGACCATTTCAATTTTAGTATAGGTTCTTATTTTGGTTCAAGTCAACACAAACCAATCAATTAATGTTCGAGTTCACTTATTTCTTAATTTCGAAGTAATGCAAACTTTATTTATTATTTTTGATATTTACCACCTAATTTAACACACTTTCTTTGTTGATTTTAGTTAACACATGACATGAATTCCAATATTATATTTTTAACTTGCATAACCTAATCTACCGCTCGGAAATCAAATACTAGCTAACTAGGTTACAACAAAAAGACGTTAGCTATATAAAATATGCTCGCAGAAATCAAAACGATTTTAAAATATAGCGTGGTCATAAAGTTCTGAATAAGTTTATTTCTTAAAAAAATATTTCTCTTTCGAAAAAACATTTTCGTACCTTTAATCTTGTGTAAGACTATCAATAAAATGACGTCAACCATTCCTTACAGATACCGATTCAGAACAATGTTTTATACAGCCTCGCCCTACAATCTGTCTCGATCCTTCTTTTCCTAATAGATGTCAATACCAAGTTAAATAAAATAGTTAAACTGTGAATTTTCCAAAGGCGTGCAAAATAATAGCCTAAGTTTTACATAATGATTCGTTCTGACGAACCGTTTACGTTAGAAAGATAACTTAAATTAAAACAACCTTCGGATTTTATTGTCTATCGACCAATCTCTTGATATCTGTGGTGTTTAGAACTGTTAACCATTAACACTTTTTTTATGATAGATTTTTTTATAAACCACAATCCTGTGTATTTTTCGACAAAATAGAAAGAGGCTGTGAGAAACACCTCGGTGTGTTGCATTCAACAGATCCATTCATAGCTAAATTTGAGGGAAGCAAGTGGCAGGTAATAATGATGGTACTAGTTACTATTAACAAAATTATGTAAGCGACTGTAGGTTGATTCAGACAGAAAGGAAAGTTGTTAAAGATCAGCTTCTCGAAGAGTAATAAATAATTGCAGATCTATCTAGCAGTAATGTGTCTTTCCAAATTGTGCCCGATTTGCCAAAAGTTGTATTCTTCTGTTTCTGCAGTACATAGCCTTTCTCTGACCAAGACGTGGTAAATACCCACATTTCTTACAAAGTGGTCTTTCTTATACGAAATACATTAATTTAATCGAAAAAAATTGATCTCGATAGACATCAAATCTGCTTTGATTTTGTTTGGTAGTTCTGACCTCGCTGCGTACAAATTCACAAACAATATAACATTGTACAAATGAACCAATGAACCACCCACTGATTGAATTATCAACATATAGGGGCCTCAAGGGTATTTATGACTTAATTGTACCCAAAAAACACAGTCTAGGTTTTTTCCTCTGCAAAAACTAAAAATTACTTATTATTATTATTATTGGAACTACTTGGAACTTCAAATACATTAATTAATATATCAAAGACGCGAAAAGATTGTACAAACTTTTGATTCTAAAGGTTAATAGGTTTGCAAGAAGAAATTGGTGACATCTCAATACAAACTGGATAATTTTTTGAAGTTGTAGATTTTCTTGCAGGACCGACTTCCCCCATTTTTCTCGTTCAGTCTGTCAAAATGGTACGTGTATTGTTGTAATGACATCTTCTCCACAGCTTCCACACACTGGTTCTTGTATAATTACCGACAGAGAAGAGGTGCTTGTTCAGCTGACAGTTTTAAGCAAGTTATCTGCTGCTTTCTTTGAAAGATCCTGTGACTAGATTTGGGATTGTCTCGATCCTGATGTTTTCTTTCTACCTTTGGATGCTACTGCAATGTTTTAATCTCATGCTTTTTTAGGTCACGTCGCTTTTTTTTGCCTTTCTTCTTTTACTGTGTTGTCCTTCTCAAGTTTGTTAAGTTGGCAAACGCAATTCACTACAAGAGTCCAAATTAGTAAAAATTCTCCTATCGTTGTAGTTCTTCTATAGGTATAGTATATTTATGCTTTATGTACAGTGTAGAGTAATTTATACTATGTATGTAGCTCATTGAAAATGTGTGTTTTCTCATCTGCTGAGTTAAACGTAAACCGGTATGCTCTGTTTGATGCTCACGACTTAATTACTAGAACAATAAAGAGCAGGTTGGGCAGTGTCTCCTAGGCTTCCGTGAGCGTTGTCGATGCCACCTCAATAATTTCCAGAAAGGCTAGTTGTTGCACCTTGAATAGAGATATTGCGTGTGCTGCGTACAATCTAAAGGAAGTGCTCGGGTAGACAATGAACAACCACAAAGAATTAGGTTTTGCTGGGTGATCAATACCAATATTGACCGTATATTATATTTTATTGGGAAAAGTATATGGCAGGTTTCTAAATCACCGTTTATACAAGACATTGCAAAAATTTATTAAATATTAAAGTTTAAATTCTTGTCATTTACAAACAGCTTAAACTAGCAGAAAACTTTTTATTAACACCAAGAAAATCAAACTGAGTCTCATGATTTAGGCGCATAAACAAAACAACTTTACTAAATTAATTATGCTCTTAATATTGTTAAATTAACGCATTTTACTTTACAACAAAAAGTCTGATAGGTATCTCCTAATACCTAAAACTCGTTTTGCCCAAGATTGAAATTTGCATGTCCAGAGAAAAAACTGTTTGTTTTGAGCTGTACATAGTACAGGAATCATGTAGACTGGTCCCTCTTCCTGTTCAAGGTTTCTTTATTCCTTTCAACACGTACTAAAGTAAATATATCGCTAATGAAGATGAAGTTAAATGGTGATGGAAACTTAATTTCGATGCATCATAAAAGATATCAACATCTGTGGCGAAATAACTTAGCTGAACTGACAGCCGTGACCAGTAGGACCGGTATGAACCTCCAGGCTCCTCTCTCAGAGTCTCCTTGTCGGAGTAAGACCAAATACTTTATAACCAGAAATGTCTTAGACAGAGCCAACTAATGAGAAAAGTAACTTATCCACCTAAGAGATTTAACTATTCTTCATCCAAGGATAACAAATTTTATCCCAAAGATGTAAAATCATCCTCGATTAACGTAAAATAACCAAGTTGCAGGAATTTCAAAAACAAACTTGCATTCCACTAGTCACTACACCAGTTGAAACCAACTTTTCTAAGATGCTGCCACCGGGGGGAAGTAGACTTAATTCCTCCAAAATACTTTTGCTCCGACAAATCTTTTTGGTGCACGGTAAAAATGTGTTTCAAGCGCTAGAAAAAAGGAATTAGCAATTTTTATCATCCTTTGCAGCCAAAAATACTTAAAATGGTGATTAGATACAAATATCTGAAGTCAAAATCTAAAACTTTTTTATTTTCTCATAAAATCTAACAACATTCAAAACCGATGTAAAACACTTATTAGGAACATTGGATCGTAGTCTAAGTCGGATGAAACATTCCTCTGACTATATACTACGCATAGGGATC
This sequence comes from Ignelater luminosus, assembly GCA_011009095.1. Lineage (NCBI taxonomy): Eukaryota > Metazoa > Arthropoda > Insecta > Coleoptera > Elateridae > Ignelater > Ignelater luminosus. The sequence continues at coordinate 200,256 of VTPC01089971.1, forward strand.
TTGCTACCGGAAAACTCTTGTAAATCCCCTAAAATTAAATTTAATAATATAAAGCAAAATTTCGATAGAATCTTGTTCTCGTAGATAGCCAGACCTATGACCTTTCGACAATATCGGCGAACAGAAAAAATTGTTAAGTTAATTCTCACATTGAAAATTTTTTTAGAAATAAAATAGATGACCCAGAAAAAACAAGACTGCATCCCTAATCTGTCGTCAGTGAAGTTTTCTCACTTTTCTTGGTACTAGTACTGGTTCTTTATTTTTAACGTGCCTATCGGCGTGTTCTGCTCATTTGTATATTTTTCGTATTTCTCTTTGTAATTTTTGTTTTCTTTAGATTATCTTTAATTATGCTTTTGTTCTATTAATAAACCTTGCCAGCATTATTTCTGTCTTCTGTTTCAGTCTTTTGATCATTATTGTCTTTGCAACAGTTCTACATATTTTAGTGCTTTACTTGTACTTCTGACCCTTTCACCAGCGTCTGAAGAGTTTTCTCTTTCAGTTTGTTGTTCTCTCGTTTCTATTTCTTCCTTTTACGTGCTACTATCATTCCAAGTAGTTTTTATTTGTTCGTTATTTTTTGAATTAATTCTTTCTTTAACTTTACTATGTTGCATAATTTTGTGTAAATCTACTTCTTAGCCCTTTTTAGAAGCTTTTTGTTATACTTATCTTCATCATCTTGATATTTCTTTCAAGCTTTTTGCCAGGTCCTCCTCTATATTATTTTTGCCATTTTCTGATCATTTCTGACGTCTTTTTGTTTTCTCATTTCATATTTTTTGTAATTTTGTGAGCTGATTATCTCGGTACAAATATATAGTTTTGCTTTTCATGCAGATACACCCAGGTGCCATCTGCCTTGTATTTTATGATTTATCAATTCAAGTTTTATTTAATCTAACTTTCCATATCTTCCTGTTTTTCGTCAAACCATTAAAATTATTGGGATAAAACAAAGCGTCATCTAATCGAGGACATACCTACATTTCAAACGACAATATCATATTTTATCAATGACCAAACTCGTTTAATTTCCTGTAAAATAAGTAAAGTACGGAAACAACTGCAATATGGAATTTTCCAATATCAGCCTTATGTAATTATCCCGAGCAAAATTAAAATATTCTTTTTATGCTTTGTTCTTTTGTTTTCTGTCTTTATATCTTTGCCTACTGTACGTACTTTTAACTTATCTAACATTATAATTCTTAAAGTTTCTAGCTTAAAAATTTTAACTTCAAAACATTACGTTAAATTAACTCTACAACTAGGTCAAAAGTGTCGTCTAAAATTTTTTGGGTAAATTTTAGCAACAAAATTAAGTTTCAACTTATGTTTATTCATTTCATACGTTCTAGCTATTTAGTAAAAGCTTTACCTTAATTTTCATTCGTAGGATCACAGGCTTTCAAACCTACAGTCTTTAGCAAAGTTAGATGTTACACTATATTCACATAGTACTACCTAATTTGCAAATGATTAAAATGAATCAGTCAACCGAAATTACGTTCACAAGGACCGCATCAAAATAACACCCAGAAAGGTCTTTTGATAAAAGAGGTGTAATTTTACTAGTAAAAAAGGGTTTTAAAGTTCAGTCACATAATTCAACACGTAGATGTATATTGAAATATGCAGAACAAAAGCGAAATTGTAGGAAATTCGGATGGTTAAACATTTTTCACAAAAGAGTAACTCCGTGAGTGCGATAATACTAGAAATGTCGTTTAAAACGTGAAATATAATAATATGAACATTGTATTAACCAGAGAAAGACGTCAAATGAACTTAATAATAAAGTCCACACAGGTATGCGGTTTTTGGGTCTTTGTGTCTCATATTCGCAAAAGTTTTCCCCCGTTTATATCATAGTCGCAGGTGAATGTAATTAGACTGGATAACCCGACATATTATGGGGTTACTCTAAGGGAAACTCAGACAAAATTACGCTTGAAGCGTAAGACACCGGGTGCTTTTGCACCCCTTTAAATTTAATATTTTGATTACTGATTAGCGAACAAATTAGAACACAATTCCGTTTGCAAATCTTAAACCTTGCACGGTATTAATCAAGATGTTCCTCTAAAACCCAAGGCTTACTAGTTTCAAGCTTAATAAGTCGATCCTTTTTACATTAATCAGGATTAAGTTCTCTAGCAATCAATTTGGAACGACAAAAGGAGAAAAAGGTAGAAAAGCCGCTAACAATAAAAACATAAAACATCCCGACCATATAAAATATAAATAAAGATAAGGGTTGCTATAGCATGAGCGTTGTAATAAAGACCTTTTGCAGTAAAATAGCGAAATGCTAGAATCAAGATTCGATCACGGACGTCTTACATTCTTCACCATTTAGAAATCTCGTTGCTGGTGACCCATTTATAACACATTCTAAGAGAACTTGGGGCATTTTCCATTACCTATTCGGACAGGGAAAAACCGGATCGTAACCGGAATGCATTTCACTGTGCATTCCCCTAACGGTTTGAAAAGAGACATTCAAAGTATTCAAGGGAAATTGTTCTCTACTGGATATTCTTTACCGATTGAGGATTTTTTATCACTTTCTTTTATCCGAAAAACGTTACCAGGAAAAAGAAAGAATTTAAAAGTATATGAAGTTATGTTGTTGTAATAAAATAAAGGGAACAAAAACTAAATATTTCTATTGTTGGATTTTATTACGGTAAAAGTTATAAAACTTCTTAATAAGTTGTTTTCCGTTGTCGAGGTTAACAAATAAAAAAAGGCAGAGAAATCAAAAACATAATAGGAGAAAACACGACTCAATTTCTGACGAGATTATTTATTATAAAATACTTGATGTACCGTGTTATGTCTGTCAGGAGAAAATTTCTTTTACTGTTTTTGAAATATTGACAGTATTATTTTAATATTGAAGCTAATAGGATTTCTAGAATTACAAAATCTTTTAGTTTACAAAACTTAAAAAACTCACTGCAACTTGAATTTCTAGACATTTTGATCTGTGTTTGGTTAGATTTGAGTTTTTGATGTTGACATTCTGCTATAATATATTATGTACCGAATAATGTAACTGTTATTTTTGATAAAGATTGGAAAATCGAGACCCACAAGGACAATATTTTCTAGACATTCAAGACAGCAAAAATAACGTACACTGTCCACAGTATACCTGCGGCTGTAACAAATAAATAGTACCTAGAAATGATCGAATAATATAGAATGTTTAGAAAAATCCTCTAGTAGACCATGATCATGTTATTTTTAAAGTAAAAAGTAGAGAAATGTCAACCTCCTACATACGTCCCAAGATGCAAGTGGAGCATATTTAAAGTTATTTAGTTCCACTATAGTGTAGCCTGTAAGATCATTCACTATGTCACCTTGCCCTTCATTTATTTTTTAAATTAAATTAAAACCTATATTTTTATTTAAAACACATTCAAATTTCAGTTTCATAGCTAACCCCTTCGGCTCTTTAACAATTTTAGGTAAAATGCCTATCTCATTTATGAGGTTAATACATTCTTCAATTAATATTCTTTATGTTTCTAATTTACTCATTGTTTTCGCTAAACTATTAAACTTTGCTAAAATAAATAGCAACTCCTCCCGTGTTCTTTTAGCATTAACTGCGTCTTTTTCTTTTGCTAAATTTACAAAATGCTTTTTCTTTGTAGCTGAAATTATGTTATTTACTTTGGGATGTATTTCCCGCACTTTTTCCGCGAGGCGATGCAATCCATGCGCGAGGTAAGTCAGGTGGATCATCTTCTCGTATAAAACTTGAAACCCTATTCCAGCCTGCAATATATAAAGAGCTGCATCAGAAACAAAAAGTAGCGCTTTATTGTACTGAATTCCTTCTGGCTATAAAAGAGTTATAGAGCAATTTAATAATCGAGCAACAGCCAAATAATTTGTGCTCTCAGAAATGCCCATGGCTAAAAAATAAGATTTGATATTTGCTTCCGAATTTAAAATACCAATTACAACAACGTATCTAAAAATTTTTGATAAAACGATAAATTGTAGCAAAAAATTATTAAAAATAAGTTAAATTAAAGATGCACAAATTTTAATTGAACGAGATATTTTTGTTGTATTTTTTGACTTTATGTTAAATTCAAATTAAATAAACAACAAAAATAAAGTTTCTACACACCTCCTTACGATATCCGTAGATTTATCAATAGAATTCCACATGTAGTTGCTACCTACATCTCTCCTAATTAATCTGATTGTGCCCTGGTAGAATCCGGGTAGTTAATTTTTTCTCAGAGTTGATTCATTGGGTATCGGCATACTTAGAATTTCTTTTAAGAAACTTCTAAATACGAAATGATTAGTTTTGCTCAGTGAAATTGTAACGAGTAAAAGCTGAAAAAGAGGCTTAATGCCCGTTACGGATGTTGGAAGATGTTCAATCCCGTAGCTCAAGTCAAAGACGGGGGTGGTTCAACTTAAACTTACCTTTAAAACAAAGGAAAAAGCTTACACACTCACTAAATCTTTCAAAATAACTTACAGAAACCTAAGGGCGCCAGCAGCTGGAAATCCAAAACACTATGCCAGCCCACGCAGCTCCTCGCAGGCTGACCCTGTATAAAAGCATCTTCGAAAATATCACCCTGCATAGATGTACCTTGAATACTAACACCCTGTATATAGGTGCACTTAGATTAACAGTCGGGGCGATATATATAATTCTGGACATATATAAAAGACTTACCCGGAGAAGGCTAGTAATTAATTACTTCAAAAAAATAAATAATCAGCACCCCTTATAGCTTGGTTGAAAGTTTAACACTAAAGGCAATAAATTAATTTATGAATTAATCAGCACACATCAAGCTCCTCTGTTTGTTTAGAATCATCCACCTACAGGAACGCTTCAATTATAAAGTTAAAAAAACAACAGCAAATAAACAATGCTCCTTCCAAACACGGTTTACAGTTGACTGGTACAAACGTTTTCGTTGTTTCTGAAAGAACTTATAAACAAAACAAAAAATAAAATAGTACAGAAATACACAATAATAGTTTATTTACTTCAGAGTAAATATGTGTAGGCAAGACAAAGTAAATATCATAATAACATATAGAATCGTAATTATACAAAAAAATAAATATATGCAAATTGCAAATGAAAACTAGCAGACTGTTACGTTACTAAAAGATTTACACTTAATTAAATGTATTGAGTTGACCAACAACTTCTTAACCACAAATAAGTGAAACTATTCTCTTATCAAAACGTTTTTGCTTGATACAATGAATTAAAACAATAGCGCTTAATAATGCAACGTAAAACTAATCGAAATATTTATCACAAACAAGAAAATAATTGTTTCGTAAACTAATTATAAAAAGAAATGTTTACTTAAATCTTGGAAATTTTGAATAGAGTAATTTTTAAGCTACCTAAATTTTGCATTAGAAATTTATTGCTAAATTATTGCAAAGCAAGAATGAATGAAATTATTAACTTTATTCAAATATAGTTAAATTTAGGTTAAATGCCTTTCTCAATATCCCCAAAAACGGGATTTCATACAAAACAATTTTCTAAATCAACAAGTTAAAACTAAATTATAACTTATCTTATACACAGTAAATTCCTTGGTGATGTCTAGGGTTGAAAGGTTTGACTCTCAGGAGGTGATGTCTTCAACAAACAAAGGTCTCTGACCGGTAATAAAGTTTTTAACAAAACAAAGTGTGAATTGTCAATAGTTTAGTAATCCTTCAACAGGTAATAAACGAATAAGCGATGCTTATATCCACAAAAGAGTCTTTTAAAATTATCCGAACGTCCAGAGTTATTAATTTACGTGCTTATTACAACACACACAAGGAAGTACGGACAACTGAGTTTCCCCCACAAAACACAAGCTTCCACGATAAAAAAACAAAACTCCTTAGCGCAATCCCGAGATGCTCGGTTGAAATAAATTAGCATTCACTAATTTCGATAGAACGAAAGATCAGAGGGCATTTTCCCTGTACCACACAAAACGACACAGAAGAACGCGCGCTACCTTGTCTTACGGAAGCCGGCAGTCAAGTCCCCGCGGCCCGGGGCGACACGCCCGCAGTCTCGACAACTGCATACGCATAGTGCATACGTGCCTCGAACGCCAAAAAAAGCTTGATTCACACCTGAAAGGAAGTCAATAAAAAAAACAAATGTTGTACTGGTCTATTGTCAGTGGAAAGTTTTTTGATCATTCAATTACAATGTAAACTGTCTCTTAAATGGGTCTCTAGCTAAGGTTTACCAGGAAACACATCTGGATTGTGATATCAGAATTCTTATAACTTTTGCTCCAAAAGACACGTACCAACACTAAAACTATGAAAATCAAAATATGAAATTAAACAAAATTTAGCGAACCGTGATAGATCAATTCCAACAACGCAAGAAATATATTAGGCGCTTTAAAAAGAATAAAATAATGAGCTCATGATAAATCAATATATATATAAAACGAAATTCAGAAACCATAGGTAATGTTATAAAATAACATTACAAAATATCTGTAGCCATTAATACACTACACAGGGTTTTACTAAATTATGTGGATTTACTGATAGAATAAAAATAAGCTGCCTGACTTAACCCTTTAAACAAATTGTAGTATTTATCAAACTGCATTTTAAAACGAACAAGAATTATAAAGTTTAAAACGGAAAAAACTGGACATTTTAAAAGAAGAGAAAATTAGAAATACAATATAAAAGCACCAAAAAGGTATTATATATGCATTAAAATCAAATTTTCAAAAAAAATGCATGCATTTATAAAAATAACCAAAATATGCATTTACATGTACTTGAGAATTGTAATTAGTGGTTCAGTGTTTTGATAAAGGTGCACGGTAGCACTGAAACGTCAAGAAATAATTGTAGGTTTTTGTAATAAATTGACAAATAAACAGACTGTAAAGCTGACCAATTTTTTAATGAAGAATCATGAAATATTTAATCAACTTTTCCAAAAATTACAATAAGGCGTGAAACATACCAATTAAGTATCAGTAAACATTTTATTGTCATGCTATTCTAATATCTGAGCCATATTTCTACATTCTCGTCCGTTGAACAAGATACGTAAGACGATATATTTTCTAATAGAAATGATGGCAATAGCAAAGGGTTTATAGATAGACTGTGAAGGGTCAGAAGCTTGCGGGTCCTTGTTTTATTACACTTGTCCTAGAACCAACGTTTGCCTTATGGCTTCAGTGGTTGCTTGTCAACATGTTTTAATAAAATTGCGTATGAAGTGAATATCTTTAACCTTACACAATTTTACATTCTAGTGTACAGAAAAAGAATAATTGCAGTTTATTTCAAAGCTACATTTACAATAACCGTAAAAATCCATAAAGTCACTATTATTTTATAATGCTTTTTTTTAGTAGACAGCAGAATATGCTAGAGTTGTCGTTTATCAAGAATAAGACAACGTTATGTGTTTTATTAATGAAGGAAATTCTTGCAGTTCTTTACGTATAAACGTCAGAAAAAGGTAAAAAGCAGATTGAAAGCATAAATGCCTTTTTATAAAATTATATGTAGCTTGATTTCAATCGTAGAATCGTCTTTCAAGATGACCTCCAAAGTAAATAGAAAATATAGAATTTCTCAAAGTATGACAGTTTTTATTCTTCCCAAACTCACCTTAAAATATTTACTCTCTACAGTGTGTATTCTTGCCATCTAAGAGGGAATTATGGGAAAAGCATTAGTTCGGAAGTTACTATGACTCTATTGGAACCGTAACATACGAGTGCGTACGTATATACAAGGTGTTAAAAAATCGTTTAAATATTTAAGAGGTATATAGTACGACCAAAAACAAGTAAAAAGATCTAAATGAACAACCATTTTCGAGATAAGAGCGATTTTTGTTTCTGAAAGTGAAAGAAACCATAACTTTAAGTAAACCATTTTGTTTTCATATGACATTTACTATATTAATCAGTTCGCAGTCACTTAATAAGCCTTTTCTGGTAGTGAATTTATTTTTCCACGTCAAGGAGATTCAGTTTCCGATTTGCAATGCCTTATTCAAATGCTGAAATGGCCGATATGCTTTTCATTTCTGATCGTGAAAACGGGTATGCTTTGGAGGCACGTCTTCTTTATAGCGAAGCTTTTCCCAATCGTCAACTGCCTTCGCACGAGATGTTTGGAAACGTTTACCAACAGTTGAGGGATAGTGGTTCCTTTGGAAACTGTGCTTACGATAGTGGACGTCTATGGTCAGTGTGTACGCCTGAGGTTGAAGAACAAATTTTAGCGAGAGTAAATAAAAACTCCAAAAAGAGTTTGAGAAGAATTTTGGCTAAAGTAGGCGTAAGTAGTCCTCTTGTTTGGAGAACTCTCCACCATTAACTTTTATATTCGTACCATATCCAACGGGTACAAGCCCTTACTCGCCCTGACTACCAAGCAAGAATGTTATTCTGTCAGTGGTTTTTAAGGAAAGCTGCTGAACACCCAAAGTTTTTTTCTAACCTCCTTTTCTCAGATGAAGTCGGTTACACTAAAGATGAGATTTTCAATTATCATAGTAATCACGTTTGGTTGGACGAAAATTCACATGTTCTTGAAACCAGATATCAACAATGTTTTAGTCTCAATATCTAGATATAGGCATTTGAGGCAATCATTTATTAAAATCGGTTGTTTTGCCACAACGTTTAACAGATCCTGCGTAAACACTTTGTCCGAAGATGTCTCTCTAAATCAGAGATTGCATGTTTCGTTTGTGCAAGATGGGGCACCGCCGCATTTTACGCTTGCTCTTAGGAAACAGCAGAATAAAACATTTCATAGGAGATGGATAAAGCGAGGAAGTCCCATTCTGTGGCCTGCCTGGTTTTCCGACCTAGCTCTCTTAGACGTTTGTATTTGGTGTTATTTGAAAAGTTTAGTGTATGCAACAGCTGTAAATAATTGAGCAATGTTGTCAAACTATTCAAGAACAACCGAGTTTTTTAGAAAGGGTACGGAGTTTCTTCTTGAGAAGATGTAGATTCTCTTTTGAAATGGAAGGAGGACATATCAAACATCTTCTGTGATAATTGTGTTCTGTAGCGCTAAGCGCTAAAAACTACAAAAATTTACAAAAAAGAAATTCGCTTTTATCTCGAAAACTGTTGATTTGCAAACCCATGTTTATTAACCCTTTTTTGCTTATCTTTGCTCGTACTATATGCCCCTTAAAGATTTAAACGTTTTTTATAACATCCTGTATAAACTAAAGTAATTCGTAAAATAAATAATTTATTTAATTAAAAATAATTTGAATATTACTTCTACAGTATTGAGTGAATGATACTGCAATGTCGTAAGTAAATATGCTAACTTCCATAAAAATCGCAATACCTAGAATTAGCTGAGCGATTTTATTGAAATTTTTACAAACGATGTAACTCATCACTACAAATAAACCATTAAAATTTGAAAACAAAAGAAGAGAAATAAAAAAAGTTTTTTCAATAATGAGTTGCTCCGCCACGATTTGCTATGCACTCAGTTAGACGGCGTGGCATGCTGTCAATCAAGTGATCAATATCGGCCTGTGGTATATCATTCCAAGCTTCCTGAATCCGCAGGCAAAGATGGTGCAGGTTGTCTGGAGGGTGTGGTAAATTACTTAGCCGTCTACCGATTACATCCCATACATGCTCAATGGGTGACAAATCAGGTGACCCAGTAGGCCATGGGAGGACAATAACGTTAGCTTCTTGCAAAAAGCATGTTGTAGCCCTTGCCATATGGGGCGTGCATTATCTTGTTGGAAAATGGGATTTTCTAGCCCCCGAAGATATAGAAGTGCAACGGGCTCCAGCACATTGGCAATGTAACCGGTTGCGTTTAAGTTGCCGTCAAGAAAGACCAAGGGTGATCTGTTACCATAATATAATGCACCTCTTATCATCACTTCTTGTGTGAGGGCTGTGTTGCGTTCCACAAAAAATGTTGAATCTTTGCGTTCTCCACGCATCCTCCTGACCCTCCTACGACCGTCGTGGGCCTACAAACGAAATTGAGACTCGTCACTGAACACAATTTGATGCCATTCTTGTATCCAATTTGCTGTTTCGTTGCTCCATTCTAACCTGCGGATACGGTGTAGTGGGGTAGGAGGAAGACACAAAAATGGACGATAGGAACGCAGCTCATAAGATCTTATCCGATGATAAACAGATGACATTGACATTCTACGTCCTACAACTCCCATTCAGTGATTTGCAACTGACCGAGTTGTGGAAAATCTGTCTCTTGTGGCCAATCTTAAACAACGGCCAGATCCAGGGCGACGTTGTTGAACCCCTTTTTTGGATCATCTGGACCAACATTTCAACACCGTTGCAACATCACGGTTTACAGGGCCAGCAATATCTCTAAGCAATCTCTCTCATGCCAATAATACGGCCACGTTCAAAATTATTTGCCGATAACAAACTCTTGGCATTCTTGTAAACGTTCAAAAGGCAATAGTGAACAAACAGTTCGCAAAATTGGCAGTTATTACAAACCGATTGTTTTATTTCTTAAAATTTATTCTTACTAAGTGCAAACAAACAAACAAAAAAGAAACAACAACAGATAGATAGATTTTATTTAAATTTTAATCATTACTTTGTTTCATCAAAATAGGCATTTTATCAAAATTTCATTAAAATTGGTCAACAACTTCTATGTGTTGCGATTTTTATGGAAGTTAGTATATATTACATAAATATTACTAATAGGTAGTTTAATAAACAAAGAAATTTAATTAAAAGGTATAGTACGGGAGATAAAGAAGTCTCGTGGGCATAAAAAGTTTGATTCCAAAATCTCGTTTTACCTCGTTGCATTCTGATGTGATTGACGATGACCTTCTAACTCCGATATTAGTCTATTTAGACAGTTCAATTTGTTTCTAACTGGTTCTTGAAAACAAAAACTGTTATAATTTGGAGAATTAAATACTTTTTGCTTTAGACACCATTTTGAAAAATTATTTATACAGTTGGGATCAAGCTATAAACGATTTTATGAAAAGGCATTTAATTTACTTACATTCTGTTTCTTACCGTTTTTCTGACGTTAAAGCACAAAAAAGTGCAAGGACTTCTTTAGTAACCTACATGTGATTTGATCAATACCTCGTGTATTATTCAAATCATTATTTCGTTATCTGCAACCGAAATGTTACATTATGTTGAAAATGAATAAATTAAAATTAAAATTAAATTAAATCACCAACAGAGAAAGAAATTCTAATACGATTGTGACAAAAACTGCTTTATTACGAAGTAGTTAACGTTCCTAATTCTTATTAAAATTTTTTGTTTGTAATAATTGGCACATACAGTTACAATTATATGTAGTTTAAGTAATGAAAAAATTTCTTAGAAGTTTGCCTGTAACTTGCTACTTGCTACTGTACAATCTTTAGAAACCTGTTGTAATACTGCATTTCTGTTGCTATGATATATATAATCTATAAAAAAACAGCAGCTTTACAATCAGCAATTCAGCCATAGTAAAATAAAAATAGATCGTCATGCATCATTGTCAGCTCTAAAGACATTTAATTGGCCATATTTTAAAAACAATGGATTTGTAGTAAAACTTGTATTCCACTTTTTATGCGTCATTTTGAATACACCCTGTATGGCACTTGCTTCACTGAATGGCAGTTGATACGTGCGTAAATGTGAGGTTCTGGTCAACCACGCAGTTTTTTGGGCGTTTTATCTTTAAAAACCGGATGCTTTTTTGTCATAACAATTCATATTGGGACATCAAATGAAAGAAGATAGCATCGTTTATGGTGATCATCTTTATTTTATGCGCGTAGTAAAAATGTACCACTTTGAGATGTTAAATTTTTTAAATTACCTCATAAATTAAAGGTGGGTTTAAACGTTTCAATTTAACATTTTATACAGGAGCCAAACTCAGCAAACATGCAATTGATAACAACCATCAACTTGAGTTTCAAAATTTTGAAATCTTAGAAAAAAGATAAGAAACTAGAGAGAATCCCGTATGAAATAATTTTTTCTTATTTTAGTTAGTCACTCACGCCCATATTTATAGTCAGTACTTGTGCATGCTCTAATATTTTATATTATTTATTTAATTTGAAGATACGATCTCGTATGGATCATAGGGGAAATGTGTTTAACTTGTGAGCATTTGTGCCAATCCGAGTGCTTCCTGGAGTCAAACATAGACTCACTTAAGTACTGACTGATTTTACTTCTAATAATTATACCAGTTAAGCCAGAGGTAGTGTAAGAATTATTACAGTATCATTTAATAACTCCAATAGTATTGAATTGCATTATAGTATCTGATACTATCTTGATCTGTACGTAGTTCGTGTTCACATATGTCATTCTCCATTTTTTCCCATCTCTTCCTAATTCTGCCATCTGTTCCAATTTTAAGTTTTTTCTTCTAGAATTTTCGTTGATGCTTCTTTTACATGTTTTCGGGAATTTTTGCATTGACTCTCTTCAAATAGCACTTTCTCGTCCTTCCACTTCTCCTTATTTCATCATCTTGTATTTCATTTTGTCTTGTGTTTCTCTCCATTCTATTAGTAAATATCTTATTTCTACCGTCTGAAGTCTAAACTGCTATCTCCACTAAGGATCTTTGACTCACTATTATACATAATTCATTAGTATGGAGAGATAAATTGTTTTATATACAGGGTAATTCACATAGGAAAATGAGCCTGAGAAATTTTTACGTATGCAACCCATCAACCATCTCATGACCACCTCTAAAAGATTCTAAAGAAAATAAAAAGTATTAGTCGATTCAGCTTATTGTACAGTAAATTGTACTCATATTATTTATGAAACGTCATTACATTTATCTATGTATTTGTTGTCATATACAATAATTACGTTTTCTCAAAAAGTGTGAAAAAAAACAATTTAATTTTAATTTATGGGAAATATTCCAAAATGCCTGGGGTGGTTGTTCGCATATACACGCAGCGGTACCCTTGCAGAAGGTGTTCTACTCACATCATTTCTAAAAGATTGGAGAAAGATTTACTAGAAAATTGACCAAATCTAAAGAAATCCAGGCAAGGAATAGCAGCAAGTGAAGAAAATGAAACTAATGTTCTTTGGTGTATTAACAAATATTGAAATGTAAAGTAAAATAAAATTGCAAAAGCTTTACTATTACCATTTCCTAAGTGCAATGTCCAGAATTACTAAAGAAAATACATTTTGTTAATAGAATTAACAAAGAATGCGAAAGGATCAAATCAGTAACACTACTTAAAGTAATAAGGTTGTTCTGTGAGAAGATCTTGGGAAGGAAGCGGTGGTTAACATTTTCAGCAATTACTTAATTTCATTCTTGTTTAATTATCTGCTCCTATTTTTTGTTCTACCATTTGTTTTTAACTTTACAACAATTACAATATTGAATAATAAAAGTCATCATCATCACCTTTAGTGGTTTGTTCAATAACCTACAGCCAAACGTCTTTCAAGCTAGAGTTCAAGACTTTAACGCATTTGTATAATCAAGTAACTGGCAATAACGTCGTGGAAATTCCCATAAGTACACTGCCTATCTTTCCTGTACTATATTTCCAGAGTGAAACGTATGGTACGTTATTACAATCTCTTAATTGACAGTTGCGCTTGCTTAAGCATACTTTGTTTAATCAAAGTGCAAGTGACCTTTGGAAATGTAATTTGGGTTGCATGAAAACAATCAAGAAGTCTCATCATCTTCTGTAAATAACCCTGTATATCGTATCTGTGTTGTCTTTAAAATTCCTTTTTTGTCTAACAGAAATTGCCTTAGTGCTCAATAAACGTTTTCGACGTTTCTTATTCTATTAAAAAGTTCTACTTTATTCCCATTTACTTTGATTGTTGCTCCTAAATATTTAAATTTGCCTGCTTGCTCGAGATGTTCATGTCTTATTATTTAGGCAATACCTTTTTTCTATTTTTATCTTCTATTTGCTGCCTTGGCTCCTTCTTTACCTGTAAACTGATCCGATGACGTTGTTTTGTCTAACATGATTTAATGTTAAAATGTGTAGACTTCTCTTCCTCTTATCAAATTATTTGGTGAGTTCCAGTTCTGTAGTACCTTTCAATCTGCCTTTCTATTAACTTTACCAAAAGCACTTTTTAATTTTATTAGCTATCTTAAGTCTATCTCTGTTACGCATTTACATGGGAAATCCCTACGATGCTCTTTAAACCAGACCTATGGTGCACAGATCTGTAATCGGAAAATAACATTGTTATTTTTTGTGGAAACATAAAAAGGTGTTACGGGAAAGAGCTGGTACAGAGCAATGAGAGAGTTTGATGTAATGAAATGTTGAGATTTTTGTTATTATACTTAATGCTCACTATTGCTCAGAAAATTCTCATACAGTGTGTAACATCACCATAAACACTTCATCATGTTTAGAAACGGTATAGATCAGGTCTTCACTTTGAAAATTTAAAATTATACTATCAATTAACTAGAAAACAGGATCACAATGACTTTGCACTGTACTGTCAACTAGTGACAAATTCTGTTTACGCGTTGATTCTGCATTTTGAGTGATCATTGGTACGTTTAAAAATTTTAAACTTTGTTTTGCATTTACTACTGCATAAAATCGAATTTTCTGAAATTTCATACATTAATATTATAATAAAATATTCTCGACTGCACAGTAATCAGTAAAAAGTTTAATATCACGTTTTGCCCTTTTCCTGATCACGTTAAAGGTAGTTAAAATCTCGATAATAATACCAGCATTAAGTGAGGAAGAAGAAAACAGCTAATTATACAGAGTGTTTTATTTACAGAAATTAAGGCCATAAATGTGATTCTTTTATGTAGTGAACGCTCACGGATAATTTTGGGAAATGCAGACAATTGTTCTGTTTAGTTTTTCCCAGTTTATATTCCGACAAATAGCGATGCTATTCCTCTATTACAGATATTGAGACACCCTGTCAGCACTAATACTCATGCTTGCTTAGAACAACTAAACTTTACCTAAAACTAGTAATACGCACATAAAATGTTTGCTGAATTCTCGTTACTAGTTCTAAACACAAGGTTATGGTTATTAAGCGAATGTAGGTATTAGCGCTATACACTGAAATGTCTGAATAAAGGAATTTAAAGTTTAAAATGGCACTTATTTGATCTATATTAAGGTAAGAAGGATAACTAAAAAATTCTTTTATTTTCTTTTCATTCTAACCAGCCCAGCCGTATGTAATATGAAAGTGTAACTTCCATCAAAATCGTTCCGATTGCTTTTTAATCATAAAATTGAATTTACTATTAGTACGCAATATTAGTTTTACTAGACGGACTTAACGATTTTAAGAAGAAAATATCCCCTTAATTTACAAAAATATTGCTTGCAGAAGGAAAACCAATAACTGAGCCAACTTTCATTTATTTTTTATTTGTTTGGTAATTTATTTATTTTCGTATTAAGACCACACTAACTTCAGCCATTAACTTTAAGAAGCTTCAGCAATAAAAACTTCTTGTTAGTAAATCCTTGAAATGAAACTGGGAGTTTTTCCGAGAAAATTAAATAAAAAGCAATGGATTTTCATCTCGTGTAATTTAGCTTAAAATGTTTTAACGGTAATTTTAGCTAACTTCAGTGTGTTTACTTCAAAACAAGAAAAATAAAAACGGAAAACAATTTAATTATGAATTATAATTAAGCAGACGCGCAGTTCTTTTCATTTTGTGCTTTTATAAAAATTTATAAAAATCTGTTATATAATATCAAAACGAGGTTGAATAAACTTAATTGTTCTCTTGACGAATCAGAAGATAATACAAATATTTTTAGAGCACTGAAGGAAAAAGAAAAATCAAAACTCAAAAGTAAACTGTTCTAACTTTCATTTTGAAAATTAACTTTTGAAAGTAAGCAAAAATAATTAAAAACCCCCCTTAAGTTAAATTCTGTTTCGTAGGAAAAGAGAATGTCGACTTCACATTTTAAAACTCATAACTCGTTTGAAACTTGTTTTGGCAAACGTTCTGGTTGTTTCAGTCACTTAGAAAATTTGTTGGAAATAACAGTTTATTGTTGTTACTTCGTTTCCTGGTTTTCATTTCGAAATGGTCTTATACGTATAACATATAAAATCGCCATAACTTTCTTGCGAAATGGGAAAAAAGGGGCCTAATTTATATTTTAATAGTTAGAAATTATTTGTAACAGCGGGTTAATTGTATACATTTAACTTCAGGACAAAATTACAATGGAGAATAGAAATTCCCCGAACGCTATTTTCTCATTAAATTAGGCACAACCACCGACCAAAAGCATCATCAGGCATCCAACCCTTTTACAGAAATGCCATGCTACGTTACCTCTTCCCACACCCCACTACCATCACATTAGAGGGTGCTTTAACATATTGAACATGTAATTTAAATCTCTCCACAATATCCATGAATTTACATGTTAAGCTCGTTTTAAGGTCGTTAAAGTAGACTTGTTGAACCAATTAGCTGTACCAAAGAAAGTTTGTTGAAAGATGTAGCTTTTATAGTTTTTATTTTTTAAATTATACTTTCGGTAGTAACTATGTATGTATCTGTAGGTGCATTCATTTTAAAAGCTTTCATGAAGGCGTTTTGTATTGTTTTCTTTGTGTATAAGGGTATGTACCATCTGTTACGTTCGCAAGTCCTTGAAGTAATGAATCGTATATTTCAGTCAAGCGTTATCTAGCTAGTATTTGAAATATGGCGAGAATATCATTGATGTATAAAAATTCTGTAACACATCTTGAAATTTTAAACAGCCGACTTATCATTTTTGTAATTTACTCCGGTCGAAGAATTTTAAAATTCCCTTTTTAGTTATTTCGGGAATCGTAGTTATAAGTTTGATATTACTAATGAACCGAAATGTATAATTCACTCAGAATTATTCTAAAATCAAAAGAAACAAACAAGTCTCTGAGTACAATACGAAGAAATAACTTTAGTAAAATTTAAAAGTAATCTTGAATTATTTAAGATATAAGTTTATGAACTTTTAAATTTTTAATTCTGCAAAATAGTTGAAACACACTTAACTGGTTATTTCAGTATTAACCCACATAGACTAATGAATTTTATTATGATTTTATAAGCTTGTATTGAGCCAACACATATTTTGCTAAATCTGACCTGAGTCTCACTGATCCTATACACAAGTCCCGCTTTAGGTGAAACGTTACGGGAATTTATTTATTCAACAAAGACATCAGCTACGGAAGATAAAGAGAGAATAAGCAAGTTGCAAGAAACACATAACTTTGTTAACTAAAGCTATCCTAATGATACATTCAGAAGTTTAGCATTTCAAAAATACAAAATTAGTTTCCTATTTTTCCACCAACCGACATCGACACCATACTTTTAGATCGGATCGGGAGGTACTGCCATAACGTCAGTGAAGGTAAACAATTTTGTGAAAGTAGCCAAATACATTAAAAAGCAATAGGTAAGACATCAACCTCATTTTAAGCTTTAAAATAAAAACACATGGAAGTGGTATATGGATGTTAGTAAAAGCCGCCTTGATGGTAGTCTGTTGGCGAATCTGATGACTAAAATAATGAACACGAGCAATTCAGAATGTGTTTAAAAGAGGATATGGTTATTACAGCAGTATCGAACGTAATTTGCATGATTTCTAGTTTGCCATGTAGAACGAAGGTCCTTGACTTCACCAGAAAGCAGGCAGTAGTTGGTAGTTTTCAGTATTACTGTCAGTGCAATGTGCTTAAAGACGAGACACAATGAACCTATTTACATTTAAATTCTTTTAAACTTTGAACATGTAGTTCGTTTGTAGTTGTTGTTTCAAAATGTTGTTTCAAAAAATGGTAGAAGCCTTTTACACTGTTTAGATTTTGAAATATTACAGAACCGTAACAGTAAATGTTTAAGAGGAATGTACTTTAAGAGTAATTTATCTTTGTCGTTAAATCTGCAAGTCAAAAGAATTTATTTTTATAAGAACTTTTATTTGTAATAACTAATAAATATTTGCGATGGGCTAATGATTAGTTGAAACACACACAAATCTCGAACTGTCTAAATAGTTTTTAGGTATGCGGTATTACTTTCTGCATAAACAAAATAAAACGCAAAAATGCCGTAACTAATAAGTAGGTGTCTTTTAGAATATAGAAACTGAGCATTTAAAGTTTTGAATGAATGTTTGTACACAAGTAAACTGAGTATGTAGGTAGACGCTATTAAAGTTTGTATTACGTCAAGCAATTTGTATATGTTGAAGGTAAACCATATTCTATTCAAACGATATGACAACCAATTTTACTATAAATTGCATTTTAAATCGTAATATACTGAATCATAGAAAGTCAACGTTAACATTTTGAAATGTAGTAAATTGAAACTGTTGACAACTCCATAGTTTGTTGTTAAGAACCTACATCCTACATAGACAGCGATATTTTTCCCTAATATCTCCAATTTTCTTTTTATTTCGTTGGTATTATGTGACATAATGTCATTTCTTTTTTATTAAATTGCTGCTTGCTTAGAGAAATTATTGACATTTATATAGCGATTTCATCTTTGTTCAAGCGGAAACCTTCGCTTTAAATTTTACTTGGATTTTCCTCACTAACTTCTGAGTTCATTCATATTTATTAAATCTGAATCTGAACTTATTTTCAAATTAGGTTTAAATTAAAAGAAAACTCTAAACATATGAAAAAATTGACGTTAACATTATACCGTATGATCACAAAATAGCTGAATCGGTCATCAGTGCAACATAATGTAATGTGAATATCGATCATTGAATGCACCAAATACCTTATTAATATAATCTTTTGTTAAAATGATAAGATATGATTCTATCTAAAACATTAATTTCGGTTTTATCGTTCACTCATACCCAGATACTTCTTGAATGCACGATATATAAGAAACTTAAATTTATAAATTGATTACAATTTAAAATCAACATTGGATAACCAATATAAGACACTCGTTTGGTTAGAAAATATAAAGTAATCAGAACTTTCTGAATTTAACTCTTTTGGGTTGTACCATACAGGGCGAGTCAATATTTACTCCCCAGTGCTCGGATGAGAAATAAAACAAAAATAAGAATACTAAAATCCCGAAAACGAAGCCGTTTTAAGGTAAAACTGGAATAAAAAATTAACATTTTGTAACTTGTTGCTTATTCTTATCAAATTCAAATACAAAACAAGTAACTCACAATTTTAAAAACAATTGGCCACTTAACTTTGACGTTTATTTGATTTGTATCATTTATTGACTATTGAAAGCTTCAAAAGTATTTTTTAATGCAAAATGGCAGGGTACACTAACAGAGAATACGTTGATATGTTAAAAGCTTTAGGCGCTTGTAATGATAACGGCCGTATTGCCGAGCGTTTGTACAAAAAAAGATTTCTAACCCGCCGTCATCCAGATCACAAAACAATCCAAAATGTCGAAATACGTGCTGTGGAGACAGGATGTATTGGTCCAAAACATTCTTTGTATGCCGGTCGACCTTGAAGCCTCACATGGTGACAGAAAGAACAGTTACTGCAAGATGTTGATAATGATCCTACCACTAGTACACGTTTGTTGTCAAGAATAAGGCATCACGCCCAATCCTCCGTTCATAGATATCTTCGCCACCTACAGCCTGTTGAAATGCTGCATCCCCGAAAAACCTATTAAGAGTAAATTTTTGCACCTGGGCATTACGCAAAATTCAGCGCAATCCTGAATCTTTTCATAATGTTTTGTTTACCGATGAAGCTCATTTCAACCAGAAAGGACTTTTCAATTTCCACATTATTGGCACTATGAGAATCTTCATATTGTACGTCGGTGGAATCAACAAAGACGTTGGTCTGTGAATATTTGGATAGATATTTTGAGAAAAAGGATTATCGGTCCATATTTTTTGCCACGAATACTGAATGGTGAAAATTACAGTAATTTATGTGATAACACTTTGTCAGGTCTGTTAGGTCGCTTTCGAAATTTTATTATTCTTAATTTTTATCTTATTTCTCATTGTAGAACACACATCCGAACGCTGAGAAGTGAATATTGACTCACCCTATATATGTAATCTGTAATTTAACTACTTATTATTAATTTTTCAATAGCCTGATGATGACATATATCATTTAATACACCGAAATAATTAGCATTGCCTTGTTTGAAAATGTGCACAGAACAGCTTAATAAATTTCGACATAATTTGTGCGGAATAGTAAACGTTAATTAACTTATACTGATTGAGACTTAATTTGTGTAAACCCTAGTATTCGTTGAATATCTTTCATAAAGATCTACTAATTATCTACATTTTTGCAACATCACACAATAAAACAGTATTATCTTCATTAAAATCGTATTTGTTTAATTGTTTACAACGCACAGTGGGGTCATATGTATGAATTTTTGGCAAAAATTATTTTAACTGAATTTTTAATATTACTGATAAGTACAATATTTTTAAATGATAATATATAATCTTTTAAACCTATATACATGTGTAAAAACTAATACGTTTACAAGGTTGTGAAAAATTATCTCCGATTTTGGCGAATATACTATTGGTTTCAAAATGAACTAGAACACTTTAATTTCCTTATTGTAATATCTACAGTTAATTTCGGCTAAGATATCTGTACCCATAGATTATTTGACCGATTAAGTCACATTTACACTAGGAAAAATACTTACATTTTTGAATCATAGTAGTTGGCCAGTGTCCTAGTTCATTTTGAAACCAATAATACATATGCGTATACACGGCACGCGCAATCCCGTTTTAACATGTAATTACATGGTACCAGGCATCAGCGATCTGGTCTTCTTTGTTTTAGCAATTGATTGAGAAAGTGTGACGTCATCGGCCAGTGTAGTTATGGTAACACGTTCCAAACAAACCAACAAAAGCATTGATGACGACACTACTTGCTCAGTGATTGACTGAGAGAATGTGACGTCATCGGCTAGTGTTGTTATGGTAACAGTTCCAAACAAACCAACAAAAGCATTGTCCAGTAAATTGGTCGTGTCTGTGACTGCTTACAGCAAGTTTATTCGCCTAATACAGGTTGCGGCTGAAATATAGTCGTTTTTTCAGCATGACGTCTTCAGGTACAGTTAATTATTATGTAATACTTAGTAACATATTATAATATTAGTAAATACAGATACATAAAAAAAAATTATAATTTAGAAGTGTAACTTTTGTTTATAATAATTTAATTGATATCAGTGCACATTATGTCTGCAATTTTACTATATTTTGTTTATTTATAAGTTGTTTTCGGATACTAAAAAAATGCTGGGCATATTTGCGCCATTTGGAGATAACGTTTTTTTTTAATTAAAAATACTGTCTGGTTTGGAGTGCCTAAAAAGATAGAGATTTTTCACGATTTGTTTCTGGAAAAATGGTTACTGATATTAATGTTCTGTTTTTATACATAGTTTATTTATACTTCTAACGTTATCCTTGAATTTTCATATAGCAAACCAATGTCGAGTGGTCGAGATATCTGTATCGACGGTAGACATAATATTGTTGCGAGGTATGTGCTTCACATTACAAATTACTTTGGCTTTTGTGTTTTAGAGGACTTGTTCAGACTCTATTAAACTAAATAAGCAAAGATATATCTGCACGATACAAATACAAATATCTTAAGCACTTGACATTGTTTTGCCGTATGAAAATTCAAAGATAACATTAAAAATATAAGCTAAAATGAACTATTGACATCACCAAAAATTTATAAAAAAATAGTCAACACTCAATATTTTTTTGCACTCTGAATTAGATCCCTTAAAGTGAAAAAATCTTACAATAAATCTTTTAGCGATGTATTTTTTAAGGATCTGGTTCCAAAGAGGTATTTCTAAATAGAAGAATCCTATTTGATAAACTGCGACAATCTGACTGCATTACAGTAAAAGATCAAGTGGCATTTATCAAGAAATTCCTTGAAACACATATGAAGTATCCAAAAGACTTAATTCCGGATCTTCACCAAAGAATGTATCTTTTTGTATCAGATGTCAAAAAAAATGACAAAAAGCTAACAAAAAACATAATAGGTTCTTATTAACAAATAAAAACTGGTTGGACACTTCCATAAGTTTTCCGATACGTACCATTATTTCCAATAAAAAAGTAGGTCGGCCTAAGAAAGGTTTTAAAGAATGCTCTAATAGGACAAAACGTCTTAAGACTGAAATACTAAGATCCAACCATTTACCTGCAGAGTTATCATATGCTGCTCAGATGAGTTTGGGTTCTGAAGGTCGAATAGAAGCATCGAAAATAGTGAATGAAGTTACTGCGACAACACCAACACAAGCAGCAAAATATCGATCTGCTTTTAAAAGTGTTAGTCAAAAAGACCAACTCACAGGAATCCAAGCTCTTGCAATATATGTTGATGCGAAGCTCAGCAGGTATCAATATAATAGAATAAGGGAAAGTGACAAACTCAAATTTCCATCTTACAAGGTAATCCAGTCGGCTAAAAAGGGATGTTATCCGCAAAAAGAAAGCAACATTATAACGGACACTTTTGCTGAAATCAAATTGCAAGCTCTTCTTAATCATACCGTATTTCGCCTTTTGAAAGCTCAGAAAGAGGTTTTTAAAAATCAGAAACCTGAAGACCTTCAAAGTTTAATCTTGATTTGTAAGTGGGGTTTCGACGAATCTACACAATCACAATATCAGCAGAAGTTTAGTAATAATCCATATGCTTCTGATGCAAATATTTTTATTTGTTCTTTGGTACCTATAAGATTAATTTCTGACAAGCTGGAAAAACAACAGCAAATCGTCTTTTGGCAAAACATGAAAACATCTTCTACACAACATTGTAGGTCCATTCGGTTTTAATTTGAGCATGAAATAACTGACTTATCAAAAAAAGAAAAAAATACATAGAAGCACAAATACAACAATTAAATCCAATGACTTACGAGTTTAATAACATCAACATTAAAGTCAAGTATGAAATGCTTTTTACAATGGTGCACAGAAAAGTGTGCAATGCACTGACTGAAACGACGTCTAGTTTCATTTGTGGACTGACATCAAAAGGCTTTAATATTATTGAAAAAATCTTGCATAAGGATATAATCGATACTTCCACACTCGATTTTGGATTACCGGTGCTACACGCGTGGATAAGATTTTTTGAATGCGTCTTACAAGCAACTTGTGGAAGACAGGAAAAAATGTATTCAGGACAAATTTTATATAGAGATGGTATTAAAAGTTGACAGACCTAAGGCGAATTTTGGGAACACTAACAATGGAAATATGGCTAGACGTCTCTTCAGTGATCCCGAATTATCGGCAAGCATTACTGGTGTTGATATTAAAATAATATCAAGATTCAAAATTATATTGGAAGCTATTTCTAGTGGCCATTAAATTGATGTAGAAAAATACCGTTCTTATGCTCTAGACACAGCAAAACGTTTTGTAAAAAAATATTCTTCGTACCCAATGTCCCCTAAGGTGCTGTTTCCTAGTCCAGACATAATAAAGCATGCTTTACTTCCAATAGGACAGCTAAGCGAAGAAGCGCAAGAAGCACGGCATAAAGAATTTAAGAGATATCGAGAATATTCTTCTCGTAAAATTTTGCGCAGTAAAACAAATGAAGATGTGCTAAATTTACTACTGATAACATCGGATCCACTTCTTGCCAGCATAAGAAGAGCTCATAAAAACAAAACAAAGAAGTTTGACACTAAAGTTTTGGATTTGTTAAGGTTGTGTAGAATTTCAATAAACCATATTCTCATATTAAATTTTATCCCAGACAGCAAAAGTTTACTACCTTTTACAATAATATAACGTTTTGTTAACTATAATTATACATCCATACTGTTGGATTACTTTCCATTAACTATTTTAAGGCATCTTTGGATTAATTAACTATATAGTTGCAGTCTAGTTCCTATGACACTGGATGTAACCGTTTGTATGATATTTATTAGTTATATAACCGTCAATTTACAGAAAGTTTACTTGCTAGATAAACCAAAAAGGTTCATTGCGGCAACTGCGCTGTCTTTTGGTCGCCATAAAGTAATATTAGCATTTAAAGCCCACTTTCAGACACAAGCTCGTTATATTACAACAAAACAACATTTTATGGTAACATTCCTATTTTTTGACTATTTATTTGCTGCTACCACCAACGGTAAGTTTTCTAGCACAAATCTAGCACCGGGCGACAACGAAATCCAATAATAATGTACAATAAGAACAATTATTATTGCAAAGCATTATTCACAAGAAATAGTTAAGAATATAAAAACAAAAATTTTGTGGTTGTTGCAAAAACTGCCTTAAATTGTGCATAATAATTCCAACAACATATTTCAAAGTTTTAGTGACGATATAAAATAAATATATTCAATGCGTATTCACAATAGCGTCTACAGCTTAGCGCAGTTGGTCAGAAGGACAACTTACAAACCAGGTGGCTATAACAACTCAGGTTCAAATCCCGGTGACAGAGGCAGACAAAGCTATTAAATAAAAAAAATATCAGGCAACCCTCGTTCCACCTGAACATGGAGACATTCCAACCCTCCAAAAAACAATAAAAATAATAGAAAAATCTAAAACGAAATTAGTTGAAAATATTTTTAATTTTGTTTTACTTTTTGGATTTCTGGAAATTTGCGGTAGTAATAATTAATTTATAATAAACATAATTTATGTAGTTTCATGACCGGTTTATCGTCAGCACCCGTACGGCATCGGCAGCAGCAACGTAACTAAGTAGTAACTATATAGTAAAGATAGAGAAAATGCAATGTAACTTTCGAGTGCTCGAAAGATTACTAGGCTTTGTGACATTCCCACAGATAAGTTATTCAAACGTAATCTAAAAGTAACTCTACAGTTACAAAAACCGGGACATTCTTAACCAATAGTTAACTTATAGTTAACCTTTTATTTTACTATATCTTTACATCGTTTACTTTACACGGTTACTATGTTGTTACGAAATAGTAAAGTTTTGCTGTCTGGGTAACACTTTCGAAAAAATCAGTGGCGCAACTATTTGTTCGTTAAAATTGTATGGGGAAAGTACCCTTACCTACGCCAATGGTTAAATTAAAAAAAAACTGTTTTAGGTCAAAAAGTGTGTTTTTATACCATAAAAATGTATATTAAAATTTAGTGTAATATCTTAAACGGTTTTCGAAAGTTTTGCTAAAAACCGAAAAACAATAAAAACTTTAACATCCTATATATCAAAAACCAAGCATTTTAAGACATACATTTCTATAAACTTTTCGACTTAGAATTGGCCCAACAATCACCTATTAAAATATGTACATAACATTAAGTAACACCCTGTATATTTATGTACTTAAGAAAAAATTACATATTAAACTTGATATTATTATTACAAAATCTTGTACTTATCATTAATATTAAAAATTCAGTTAAAATCATTTTTGCCAAGAATTCAGGTATATGGCTCCAGTGTGCGACGTCTATTTAATATCTCAAATACAGTCGACCCTACTAAATCGGAACTGCAAGAAGTGTTCCTGTTAGACATGTTTCAGTCTTTGCAGATGCAATTACCTATTTGGCTAATTAAAATAACATGCATTCCGAGTTCACGAAAGAAGTTCGCATTTTTGAACTATTTTTCACATAAAAATTTTCCATAATATGTAGGACCTCGGCTTTTACGGATTCCGTGTTACTGTTATATCACCTTTTTAAAGTAGAAGTTATAGAATCATAAAAAATTGCTCCCAACGATGTTTGTTGTTAATGATAATAATAATAACTTCTGTGACAGCACTTCTAACCAACAGAAAAAAGGTAGGAGCTTAGTATTGGGTCACAGAGGAGAATAAAATGTAAAGTTCTGCACGCTTGAGCATTAATCATTCTTTCTACCTGCCAAGTTTTATTGCAATTTCACTAACGGCATTTTTTGACATTACTGCCATTCACTTCTAGGTTATTACTGTAAAATTATTATTCTTGATAGAACTTTTAACTCAAGCAGATAAAAGCTGATTAAAGAAATCAAGTAAGAATTTATTCAGAATCATTTTTCGTAGCTTCAAGGTATAATTTGGAAGTCAAACGATTCCCATTAAAACCTGTTTTATGAACGAAGAGCATTGAATTAATAAAATATTTAGGATTTCCATTAATTTGATTTGATTAACGAATTACCGTAGAAAGCCGGGATTTTTAAAATAATTATCGCTTCGTCAATTAGTTTTTCCCTTACGTTTTTCATCCCAGATGTTGTTACATGATCGAAATTCAATTATGATTGAATATCCATCAGCGATTTTTCCAACGGATATTGGCGAAAATTAAATTAAGAACAGATTTTTCATGTTTTCCTTTTTAATTAAGATTTTTCTTTTAAACAATTGAAACCTGTCTGTTCCCCAATGAATTTCCTAATTCCTGTTGTGTGGTCCCTTATAAATACGTGTTTGTAAATTAATGCACACGAAAGCACCGTATGTCAGGCGTTAATATTACTCACCCTTTGGGCTTTAATAAAGGGATTAACACGTGCTGGTTGTGCAGTGATATTTCATTCCGTTTGTATGAATGTTTTGACGCAGTGCAGCTTAGTAATAATGCAAATATTTTGTTTTGTCAGAGCGAGGACATTTAAATTATTGCGTAACCCGTTTTTAGGTTTTTAAAACTAATTTACTAAAAAACTGCATATTAAGTTTCAGTTTCTTAATTAGGTTTTAATGGAAACTGAATTAGAAGATAATAAATTTCGTTAAACATTATTTATCAAGAAATGCCACATAGTGTTAATCCTCTATCCGTAGTGTAAATTGAAATTTTGGGAAAGTCTGTTCCTGAATTTTCCTTAATAAATTAATCCGCAAGATAGATAATACGGAGAGAGAACTATCACAAAATACTGAAGCCTTCACCTAACTAACTTCCTGATTTCTAAGTCGTGGCTTAGCAACTCGATGAATTATTTATAGGTTGCATTTGCTTAGCTTAATTTGCAGGAAACATGCATAAGCGTGGTGGTTTTTAAAAGTATCGTCTATTAATCAATATTTAACAAATTTTATTTATTTGGATGATAAATATTTTTAATTTTGGATTGTACATAAATACAATAAATATTTTACGGTTTTAATTCTAATTGCATCATACATCGAAAGCACTAATTTCATTAATAATCAAAGATAATCAAGAATGCAGATGAATATTCCGTGTATGCATACACGCAGATGGCAAAATTTGAAGTCTAGTCCTGCAGTAATCTGTTACATTTTGTATTAGTGTTTTTCACAGGATAATTACCTCATAAAACTAAAACTGAGTAATCTGCAACTCAAGAATGTTATGTCCTAAAATGTACGGCTTTTTAGATGTAAGATGTCAATGTTGAATACCTTCATAAATATCCGCCATTGATTAAGAATTTCTAAATTAAGTTTTATGAAAAAAATGTACGTTCATTATAATAAAATTATAATAACACTACAACTAAAAGAAAAAATAAACATAATACAAATATATGCCTTGGTAAAAACTACATCAGAAGAAGAAATGCTAGAGTTCCACTTAAGCTTACAAGAAGTACTAGACCAAGCAAGAGAGACAGTAGAGAGTACACTGATTATTGGAGACTGGAATATAAGAGTAGGTAGAGATATCAATGGGGGGGCGATGGGATGCATGGGTAGACATGGAGAAGAGACAATAAACAGAAATAGAGCCAGAGTAATAACCTGATAATAGGAATACAGCATGAGAACAGTTATTAGAAGAGAAATACACATTTGTAGCCACAGAAAGGAACGTCAAGAGTTTGATAGACTACATGGTGCTGACACAAGACTTAACGCAAACAATAATAGAAATAGAAATAAGAAAAGAACTGAAAATAGAATCAGACCACAGACAAACTCCAAATAAACATAAATAGAAACATCGACGTAAAAGAGTATAACAAAAGAGCAATACAGAGATAAAGGAAAAATATCAACAAGAAATAGACAAATCAACTAGCACTGCTAGAAACAGAAAAGACAATATAGACCTTAGAAGAGAGATAAACAAAATTAACGGAAACATTGTTGGAAAAAGAGGAAGAAATATGTGGAAGAAAAACATACAAAAACAATTTAAAAGAACACAATCATGGAACAGTAAGATTAAACAACTTGTAAAGCAGACGAAAACGGCATGGAAAACATTTATTCAGACAATGACACAGAGAGATAGAGAAGAATACAACACCAAAAGACATAAAACAAGCAGTTAAGAAAGCAAAGAGAAAGAGAGAGCTGAAGAAAATTTGAAGAGGAAATAAATGAGAAGTATAAAGTGGATAATAGAATATTTTGGGCAAAAATAAAGCAACTAAAAGGGAATAAAAGAAAAGAAATTAGAGCAATAAAAGATAACCAAAACGAATTAAAAACTGAAAAAGAGGAGATACTGCAAACCTGGAATAAACACTATTCGAAAATTTTCAAAGAAATACAAGAACGAGAAGAAACAAGAGAAGAAGAAATAATATAGGAAGACGAGGATATTAAAAAAAGAAAGTGGAGAAAGCAGTAAATAAGATCAAATTAGACAAAGCAGGAGGGGCAGATAATGTAAGACCGAGATGATCAAATGGATGGAAGGGAAGGGAAACGAATGGTTGGGGATTATACTAATAGAAGTTTGGAAAACACAGAAGATCCCAAAAGGATTGCAAGAGAACGTATTAGTCCCCATACATCAAAAAGCAGAGGAAACACAATGTCAAAACTGCAGAGTAATCTGCTTAGCACAAGTCGGCTTCAAACTGTAGACAAAAGTGTTGGAGAAAAAATTAAGGGAGCAGGTAGAGGCAATACTTGAAGATGTGCAAACGGTATTTAGACCGGGAAAACAAACTAACGATAACATCTACATAATAAGACGAATAATAGAACAAAAGATAGAAAAAGTAGAAGGTTTTGACCTTAGAGCGGCTTTCGATCCAGTGAATAGGAATGAAGTATGGAAAAGTTTGGAAGATTTACAAGTATGAAGAAAGATAACTAAAGTAATAAAACCCACATATAAGAAGGTGAGGGTAAAGGTACAAATAGTAAGGACGACATCAGAAGGATTTGAAATAAAAAGAGGCTTAAAACAGGACAGTTGCCTGAGCCCATTATTATTCGTAAGCATCATGACAAAATAATGAAGAGATCAAGATAGCGAGAAAACAGACTGAATACCATTATTGGATACGGAAATATAAAACCGGTGAAGGTGAGTGACTCTTTCTATGCAGATGATGTGCTACTAATAGCTGACTACAAAACAAAGATGCAAAAACTCATAAACCTATGAACAGAAGAGACAGAAAACGCGAACATGAAAATTAACACAGAAACAACAACCTGAAAATCATCAACAAAAAAGAAACAACAGAACAAGACGAAAACCGAATAGCTTTTGGTACATTTCTATTCTTCATTTAGAGTTTTAGACACTGTTTTTTATGTTGAAGGAAGGGCTATCCATTTATCTTAGTTTGTTTATAGATTTTCGTTAAATGTTAGTCACTGACTAGAAACTGAGTATAGGTACACTAAGATTTTTCTAGCTGAGATAACATCAACAAAACTAAATTTTGATTCAGTAATTGTAGTATCCTCTAAATATCTTTAAAGCAGTTACTTGGCCCAGTGTATTTATTTTTTTAAATGTCTCCACTTCTTAGTTCGGTGTTGAATTTTTCGAACTGATGAAGTAGTTAGAGCTGGTTGGAACTTCTTTCTAGATATCTTTCTTTACAATTATATCTTTCTAACCCTCTAGGTTTGCTATGGATTGTGACTTTGAAAAATAAGAAGTAATTGCTGATTATGAAATCTCAAGTATAAAAAGGTTATCTGTACATGGGTCAAACTCTTAAAGTGGATTTCTGCGCTGTCCAGCTTTGAATTTCAGGTTGTATTGACTAAATTAGAATATGCTTAGATTTTCTAGTTGACCAAGGTTTTAACCACGATCAAGCTTTGGTCCTATAGGGCTTCTCGATTTGTGTCAGAAATTTCACCAAACTGTCTTTGGTTGCATCAAGCCAATTCAACCAGTCAACTAAAGTTGCGAAGTTGACAAAATGTAGACTAATCATAAATGGCTGGGTAAAAAGAACAATGAAAAACATTGTGTAGATATATTGTCAAAGATGGTATATATCTACTTATGGTATCAGTAACATTCCGATATGGAACTTTGGAAACTCAATGCAAATAGACTTAAAAATTGTTGTCTTCACTTGCATTGTACCAACAAAGGTGCTGAAGGGAAATACGTATTGCCAGGATCCTACTATACTGCCCAAAAATAGTCTAGATGTAATTTCCCTAGATGCTTACATCTATCTAACGGAGAGTTACACAACCATTCTACACTTTCTAATATTTTTGCATCTAATCTATCGACTACATCTGCTTCCTGTTTTGTGGGAAAAATTTAAACAAACAATAAATTAATCAAGACAGCTTGAGCTGTATAAAATCTATCTCACTTTTGTTAGATAGCAAGATTTCTAGGTTTAGATCATGCCAAGACATGTGAAGTCGAGATTTAATGGCCCTATTACAAAATTTAACTTGCATGGAAATCAGAACTGCCGGATAGTTAACTATATTTAACTCTGTATTGGAGATGAGAAGTCGAGTTCAAGATATCTCTAGAAAATAGTATCGGAGGTATCAAACATTTCTTTTCTAAATGTCCAAAGCTGCTGGATTTTGTCTGTATCAACGAATTCAATAACTGAAATCATATAGTACTTTATGTCCAAAAAAGAATGATCACCTTGAATACTTATCTTGTGTTACATTCTAACTTAAATATCTGAATTATACTAAAAGCAAAACTCGGAGCAAAACTTCGTTTATTTAAAACGTTTTTAGATTAATAATGCCACATACAAAAAGAACAAGTAATAATAGGTAGTACTTAATCACAGTTCACAGATAGTGTACAGTTAGAAGTTTTAAAAATGTACCTCTTTTTATACACAAATAATGGTGTAAACCGAAGTAAATTGATCAAAATACTCTATTTGATTGTATGTGGATTTAGTTAAATGCATGGAATTCCGGGTTTATGTAATACTTTGATATCAAACTTCAAACCAAATCTCAACCGAAAGTAATTGGTGGTTAAAACTTAATGGCTTATCAGCTTCTCCACATTAGGTTCTTAACATGTATAATCATAAGTCATAGCACAAAAAGACTACTGATGAAGATCATATTCCTAACTACTTGAAGGTACAAACCAATGCAGCTTCTCGATATGTAATTTTGCTGGAGCCGTCTCCAAAAATATTATATTTCATTCACAATCCGGTAGACGTGGTTTACAAGGATAACACAAAATTCAAGCCTTGGCGGTCAGAAGTTGATAGTGCTTTGCACCCGAAACCAACGCAAAATATTGATTTTACTCAGCCAATCTAGATGAACTTCTGGAAAATACAGCTACTTGTTTAAACTTGCTTGTATGTTTTAACGTTTTACAAGTCTCTAAACAGGTTATGTGTTTTAACCGAAAGTACTTAAGATTATTATGCATGTAGAACTAAGAAGAAAGAATAGGTAAATGTTGAGTTGTAAAATTTTAAAATGTTATTAGAAAAGTTAAAACTGAACGTTTTAGCTGTCGCAAAAAAAATCTTCAGGCGTAAAGAAAACCCAAATGCAACTAGATGGTAATTAATCATCATGATGACAGGACAATTACCAAGTACAGATCAGCAACTCAACATGTAAACTACATCTTAAATTACCACGACAGCCTCGCTTATGTATTTCAGTTATCTAACTGATTTACTGAAGTAAGAAAGTTATTTAATTCGTTTACTGTAAATAAGTTTATTTTGAAATGCCTAAATTATATTCAAACTTTAGATCATAATCTACTTAATTAGAATTAACTTTTAAACCTCCTTAATTGAAAGTCTTAAAATAATAATAAAGGCAGTTGTCTGAAGAAGTCATGAATCAAGAAAAGCCGGAAATATCTTAAAATATCAAAATATCTTCTGTAGTTGTTACAAAATGTCTTGCTATTTAAGTAGAATTACTTTCCTAGATCTAAACTACAGATACTAACGATAACATCTAAAGTTCTTGCTATTATTCTGAAAAACAATGAAACGCAAATTTAGACAGGATTTCTCTTGTTAGTAACGTATTTTCTAATTTCGGTGGTTTCAGTTTTATATGTTGTAATTTTCCTTCTCAAAATAAGAGAATATAAATTAAGGTTATACAGGTTCCATTGTAAAAGAAGAATAAAACTAGACAAGAATATTTTACATTACCATAAAAAGATCTTGTCTTGCTCATGCAAAATCACGAATCTCAAAATTTAACACATAATAAATAACGTATTTTAGTCCTGAAAATCTCTACCAAGAGAAATATTGTTTTACTCCTAAGGCACACTATTCTTTTTGATTTTGCTAATAATATATTTAAACATTGTATTTTTGTAATGTTGTTAGGTAAGTGATGAATCATCCTATTTGAATAAGAAATTTTATTATTTTATATTCCATTTAGAAAATGCTTTTTTTTTCGTCTAAAGCACATTTTTATGCAAACTCACTGTCTTTAACGGGATGTGACGTTAAGAATAGCACGTACACGGTTAACAAGACCTAGCAGGTTCCTTTGCATAAAATTAAATGCAGAAAATGCAATATGACTGGAGGAGAAATGTGCTCTTGTTATTTAAATTTACGTGGTGATTTATAAAGCTTAAAGCAGCATCATGAAATTGGTTTTTGATTTTATGAAAGTTTTGTACTAAAGTCCTACACGATCTCAGAAATTAAAATTTGCACATTAATAAAACCTTATGAATAGCGTAGAACAGGTTTTTGCTGTATACATATTTTGTTTTTCTCTTGTTTTTTTTCTTTAATTAAAACCACAAAAGGGGAAAATGTAAACACATAACATATTGTAATATAAACAACGTTGATAATTCTCTGTAAGGGCAGCAAAGTAAATTAAAAATATTGGAATTATACTTTTACTTCACAACACATTTTTATTTTTAATGGTCATTCTCATTACACTACAACACATTCGATACGCATCAATGTACAAAATTGATTTAAAAAAAAACAAATTTATCTTGTACATTGCAGTTTAAAATTTGAGGTTATAGACTTAGTTAAAACTTAAAACTTAGAAATTCATATAGTTATTCATTTTTCTTTCTATTGTCTTAGTTGGATAAAGAATTTAATAATTAAAAAAAATCAAAATTATAACCAAGAAAAATATTTATTTACCAAACTTATAGATACTATACTGACTCTTCTCTTCTGATCTGATTGGGATCAATAATCAACTATTATGGTAGTTTTTGATATCCATATTTAGGCAATATGTCAGCCAATTATTGACCTACCATAGAATATAACATACAATAGCACGATATTGATATCAATGCAGAAAATATTAAGTTAATCATCCTTCCCTGATGAATAATGTTTTCTATGATTGGCAAAGCTTGGTGGGATTTTGTAGGGCTCTTACCGTCTTCGATCCATTCCAATGTCAAAAAGAAAGAAGGTAAGATAAGCCTACAGGAAGAGTCCTATTATGTCCCACTAAGAATTTCTAAAGATTTTGGAAAATATTTCTGTTTTAATTATCGAATGTACAAGATAGTTAGTATATAATTATTCAAAATTCGTTAAATATAGACTTTTTGCGGAGTAACTACTTTTGTCTTAGGGATTCGTTAACTTAAAAGTTCAAACCCGAAACTGGTGCAACCTACAGAATGTCGAGCCACAATATTGGAACAGAGTGTAATTAAAACCCAATTGATAAGACAAATGAAATTATGGTTTTTTTAACGACATTTCTCGAGCACAAACTTTCAAAACAAAGAATCAGATAACTTAAAAAACTATCACTGTCAGTAAGGTCGTAACAGAACAGATAGAAGAATAATCTTTGTCTCGAGTTCAACCTTAAATACAGAGTAAGATTAAATAACAAAAAACTCCAAACTAGAGGAATTGATTTCGATGTCATGGCAGTAAAAAATAAATAAATAACATACAGAAAGAGCAATCTTGACAAACTTTCTAAATTTATTTCTTTAAAACGAAGAATTAATATAAAACATAACTAATCAGCCAAAGACAAGTGAAAACAAACAAGATTTCACCTTTGGTGTAGAATGATGGAAGATGAGATGACCAAAAGGTAAATGCAATGTAGCGATACACGACTAACGGTTGTATGTATGTAAAGAAAAGCACAAACTGTCTCAGAAATAAAGCGATATAAGGCGAAATTTTAAAGAAAAAAAGGAGAACAAAATTTACATCGATCCTAATGTTAAAATAACAAGCTTACCCAAACAACAAAAAATTTGGAAGACAAAACGACCTTTTGAAGAAAAAATAGTGAAGGGTTATGTAAAATGCTAGAACATACCCACAGAGAAAAAATGAAGAAATACAAGAATAAAACCCTAGAAAAGGTAAGACAAAATGCCTTTTAAAGACACTGCAGATACCTCTGAAGCCTCTAAAAGAAATAAGAATCAAACCATGAAATGTCTACAGGAAGGGTTGTAAAATGTGTAATACCAACTATGTAACAATACAAGAAGTCGCTAAATACATATTTTCTTGAAGACTCACAATAAAACGACAAGATAGGTACAAAAATCCAAAGCGATTGTGAAGATAATTCTACAAAAAGTAAAAAGAAGGAGTGTTGAATATAAGAAATAAAACAATAGCATTTATGATTCCTTTAAGCTACGCATGTTCTGTACTTACTAAAAGACACCAAAGATGGCTGGCAAATCAAAACTAGAAAAGGTTAACGATTCTGCAAAATACCATTCTAAATTCAAATAGTCGCTAAAAAATAGTTCAAAATTAAAAATGCGGAGCAAGGCAAATACAAGCTAAATCAGCAGGGAAAGATCCATTCGGAGACCTACTTTCATTCAGTGCCAAGAAAAAACCTGATTTTACAAATTAGAAAAAGCATTGCTAAAGAGAGCTTCAACATGCAAATGTGAGAGCGTGTCTACAAAATAAACTTTTTAATAGAAAACTTATGATGAAAAAGTTAATTAGTCTTAGAAACAGAAACTTTATTAGATGTAAAATTTGGAATTGAGCTAGTCAGAAGATAGAAGTACATTTTAGACAATTGAGTCAAAGTTGATTTCCCGCCGGAGGCGGGAGGCAGTTATAAGTCCCCCTATGGGACTTCATCAGCCTAGGTAGTAAGACATTTGGAGAGACGTAGAATGGTGTTCTCCGTTAGTGTTTCACGGCATTCGACTAGCCCTTGGACATCGGAATGAAGCACGCACGCAGTACGTTAAACTGAAGCGACGCGAGGAGGGCCGATGGCAGCATGGAGGTGTTGACGCCGTCCGGTACTAAGCTGGTGTTGTTGCTGAAGGGCGAAGATGAGCTGGGCAGCATTTGGCGGTTTGTTGTGTACCTGAAGTATGGGCGGGGCTCGGAGGCGTGGCTTGTTGTCTTGAAATAATAATTTGATGGTTAAGGGCTTTTCGGAGCGTCGGATGTTGTCGGAGGCTCTTGATGATATAGATACGTAGGCGGCTGGTGTATTGGGACCATTAGATGGTGTAGATAAAGCCCGAGAGGGCGTCGAGACGAGTTTGGTGTTGTAAAATGGTGCCAAGAAGTGGAAGCGATGCTGTTGTCCGAGTTAAAGTAGAGAAAGCCGGTGTTGGGCCTGCGACAGGGGCGATGGATATGATTAGATATTCATCGGCTGTCGCGGGTGATGTTGGATGATTCTGGTGGTCGTCAGAAGAAGAAGTGTACAACGTACAAAGTAGCGGAGGAACTGACACTCGCGAAATAACTTGTTGATGGTAATACGACATAGAAACAGATTTCAGGGCCACACCCCTACTCGCACGGTGTAGGAGTGAGCTTGGTAGCGGCCGCTGGGAATAGACGGAGACAGTGGTAAAAGGGACTTCGGGGCCGTAAAACCTACTTACGCCGAGGCCCTGGACGCGTTTGGAGTACGGACACCCAGCAGAGCACGGGAAATCATACACCTGCGCCAATAGTCGCGCCTCTTCCCTAGGCAACGACGTACGCGGGTGGAAAAGGGACACCGGCTCCGGGGGTCTGCGCAGAGTGCCCCGGCTGGAAAGGCTGACGCCACTACTGGGCCTTTGCTCCCCAGAACAAAGGTTGCCAGTAGCAGCTGCAACAGGACGCACCACCCAAGGTGAATTGCCGGGGTTGATGACCGGGGGAGACCACTGCCGACGTCTGAACCGAACGGACACTACGCGGAACTGTTTTAGACAGTATAGCTTAAAGCGTAGCAATGGATGCGGTGATAGCAATTAGAAAAAGTACAAGAATACAGTCTTTCAGCGACAGGGATTCCAGCAAATAACAGAAGAGCTATAAATTACTGTTAGGGTTACAGGTTGTTTTACCCATAATAAATACACTATGATGGTCATATTTACTATCAAGTACGTAGTCCTCGTAGCTCATGGGGTAGTCTAGGATACTGATAAAGAACTGCAAGAATAATTTAAACAGAATTAACTTACTCATGTACAAGTTACCGAGATATAATCAACAACTCTCAAAGCAACTATTGAAACCTTGCTAGATCTGCCACTTTTTTATGTAGCGCTTGAGCTGGGAACATACATATTTAAGATCATCACCTTTTTACAATTTTTATTCTATCAAAGGAAAATTGGAAACGTGAGTTAAGTCCTCTGGAACTGAACAGATTAGGCTTTTAAACATGAATGAATAGACCAGAACGCAGCACATCACATTAACAACTAGGTTAACAAACAAATAATCATCAGAATTAGTAACTTAATTATCAATAAACAAATAGATATTCGTAACTTGGAATATATTTAAATAAT
Organism: Ignelater luminosus; assembly: GCA_011009095.1. NCBI lineage: Eukaryota > Metazoa > Arthropoda > Insecta > Coleoptera > Elateridae > Ignelater > Ignelater luminosus. The sequence continues at coordinate 237,325 of VTPC01089971.1, forward strand.
TGAATATTGAATGTATTTATGATCATGAAACAAGTGAATATCATTGACAGCAACTAATTGTCAATAAACAAATAGATATCCACAATATTGAATATATTTAATTGTTTAAATAAGTGGATTTTAACAATAACCACTAATTCAATAAAAAACCAATAGTTGTCACCAAATTGCACTATAACAAGTTCACCTTGTCGTATGAACAAATTTTCAAAACAAATAAACGTTAGAACAAAACACAACTCACTGATATGTATGTACTTCCTGGCTTACCACATTCCTCTGGGAAGCTACATTCAAGGCTGGTTGCTAGGTTTTGTTTGTTGACCCAGTACCATTGTATTTGTGAGGTTATATACGATATTACTGCTGATGAGTTTCTTGCTCAAATTAATAGGAAATTCAATGTATACTGGTTTTTCTAATGGTAAACAACAGGATTTTTACTTGAAGCAACTTTACAAACCATTACTGGATCCACCCTTATAACGGATGCATTTGGGGAACCAAACACAAAAATCTCGGTTCTTTCCAGGTCCAAAGGCTAAAATAAAATTTCACAACACGAAGAAACTAGCTAGCACAATATTTATTCAGACTTCACTGAAGAAATCTAATTTTGATTGCAAAATTGTAACCACAAATCACAAACAACCTGTTGATTGTACGACTTCTTTCACAATACCTTTGTCTCCGATCAAAACGGAAGGAACACGCCCAAGAAGAGTATCCACCCTTCCGCCAAATTTCAGAATGTGAACTGACTAAAATGATACAAATTAAACTGAAGAGAAAATCAATGGCCTAGGATCAATGTTTCGCTTTTTTAAATTAAATTAGAATTTATAAAGAAGTATCAAGGACAAATAAAGTTTTTATACTGGAGAATAACAAATATTCAAAAAAATGTTAAAATCGAATCGTTGAATAATATTTCATTAGGGGATTTCCCGAAAACAATAAAATTCGTATTTTCCTATAAACAATGATTTTAAATAAGAAAAACTTGAAATATAGAATTCCTAATTCAATTTAATCAATGAACAAATCAATTTTAAATTCAACAATAAATTATAAAAATTAACATAAATAAATCGAGAGTACGCGTCCACATTATTTTATGACACTCTCGTACCAACTTAGAGTAATGGCGGGATTTTAGGAAATTTAAATAATTTTGTGACTACGAATAACGAACCGTTACAAAAGGAACTGCAACCACTTTTTTACTATAAAAATCTTACGAGAACCATCAATTTATAATATTTGAACAGTATTGAGAAGGTGATGATGCAATCCAGACGATTGTTCCAATTTTATCCAAAAACCATCATTTATGATCATAGACTTCTAACATTATTTTAATATATTTAGTTTGAAGAAAGAAGGTTTATGACAAGAGAACTGTCTAGGAAAGATTTTTGAGAGATGTTGAAACACTTGGGTTTTTGTTTATTGGTAGATATAGATAAGAACATTATGAAAGAACAAGGCAAATGCGTTCTTTCGACTATCTTTGTATCGAATGCATCTTTTTGAGAGATACCTTTTCGTTTCATTCTTCAAGACAGAAATTGCAGTACTTTCCAAGAACAGGCAACTAACGTTAGCGGTGAATAACCTTTAAGAGTAAGATTTACAAAAATTTTAATAAGCTCTCCGACACCAATTGTCTTGACTTGCTAGTGGTTTGATAAAGAAGTTAGCAGCGGTTAGTTCAAAGTTTATCTATGTATTCTCTGCCCTGAATAGTAGTTTACATTCACTCACGGCATTTTGATTTCCAACAAAACTCTTTGTTTTGCCCTTTCCATTAGCATAACTTGATAATCCTGCAGGTGAATAATCGAGTAAACTATCTTGTTCTGTACTGAAACAAAAAAGAACAGTATTCATCTACATTTACAAGCAGTTTGAAAAGTTAAAAGGTATACTTACTTTCATTCCAGTTATAAACACGTAAATGTAACTGAAAAGAATTAACTTTTATTTTCTTTTCTGAAATCTCTATTATTTCAGATATCTTTATTTTATTAAAAATTGTCAGTTAAGTAATAACTAGAAATTTTTTCCTAAGGTACACTAAACACGAGTATTTTTGGCAGGAGCAAACAAATCCTTAAAAAAGTAGTGAATAACAGAAACGCGACCAGTTCAATTACGAAAATGCGGTCAAAATGAAATAAAAGCCTAAAACAGTTCAAACTTAATTTAAAACTTTTTCTGAAAAAGTAACAGGTCACGAAAACAAAGAACACATTAAAGTTTTGTTTACCAAGAAAGCGCCACTTTCAAAGTAAATAGACGTTAATTAATCTCTTTTCATTATAAACCTTCCTTTTTTTTTCTTTATTTCCCAAACGAAGTTTCTGTTTATTTTTTAAACAATACTAGTACAGTAGTTGAATTTTAAAAACCTTTAAAGAGAATTTTCTTTTCCGACTTATAATTTTAAACATTAGTTCTAATGGTGCCAGATTTGTGGAGTACACAGCTAAAGGTTACTGAATTACTTTTGTAATTGTTCTCGAGCGGCTTTATTTACATTCCCCAAGTTTACTCTGTACTTTAACGTTGGCAATTTAACATTTTATGGAGCGACTCCCAGTTTGTATTATATGCTACATGACAACCTAGTCGTTTTTTACTTGGTTTGTTGTAAACCTCTTTAAATAAAACCATAATAAATTAAACTTACTTAAATTAAAGTGGCATTTATGAGAAGGAATTCTCCTATTCGAAGACGGAAACCAGGACAAGCTAGTTTTGACCTTAAGCTAAAGAGATGTTATGAACTTCAACTACTAATTTAAGTGTGAAGTTATTACATAACTTAAGGTTTTTCCAGAAAAACAATTTTCAGTTACATTTTCCGTTTAGACAGCCGGTGAAAGGTGAAATTAGTTTCATAATACCTTCACAAAATTTATTACTACGTGTGGGTGGCAGTGAATTACAAGTCTAGTTAGATTTGATACGTTTCAGGAAGCACTGAATCGTTATGTGTACGTATTTACCTGTCGACGTTATATAAACAGTTGGCGTAGACATTCGACCATGTTGGTAGGTGGACCCTTGTTTGTTTCCGTTTCCCTTGTGACACGCTCTAATGAACTTTGATTTTGAATTTGTTTAAGAAGCACTTAGTGGGAGTTCGATTAATTAATTTGACACAGGCTTATCGTGTTTCTACAGTATTGTTCGCTGTTACTTTCTGGTTTTACAGTTCCCGGAGATGATAAAGAAGTAAGATCATGAACTGAGCAATGCTTGGTTTTGCGAACTAGTTTTTTAATTATTTGTATCTATACATGTTTTATCATTAATGAAGTAATTATCGAGATAGATTGTTTGGAATTTTTTCTTGGACCGATTTTTCCATAATGTAGTATAAATTATTGAAACTTTAGTTCTTCAGCAAACTATTACTATTAAGTAAGTTTAGTTTCAGAATAATTATCAAAACCCATATTTTCTTTCAATGAAAATCAAATATCAGGAACAAAAATGCCAAACAGTCTTTGAATTCTCAACGCCCGCCCATTGAAATAAACTATATAAAAGAAAAACCACCTATTACCATAAAATTTCTTGCGTCCCTGGCCAGTTCGAAATATAAAGCACAATTAATTGGCTTGCTGATGAAAAATCCAAGACAGATAAAATTTGATTATTTATTGTTTGGGACAACAGTCTTTAAATTTTGATAATGCAAGAGGATTTGAGATGTTTGTGTTACCCACATCCATTTTATTCACTTTTTTTTGAAATGATCATCTTGAAGTGTTCCGTAACGCACCTCACCATGTTTCATCTCTGTCTGTCTAATTTTGTTGTTTTGTGTTATTAATACCAAAAACTTGTTTGTACAACCAATTGTGTGTTTGACAAGTTTATTAATGGAATACGATGTAAAACACTTACTTGTCTCTTTCTAGATCTTAAGAACAGTACGAGTGGTTTCATTCGGGAAATTGTAACCTTCTACCATTTTTTTCCAGATAAAATGAACTGATCTTGGTCAGATTATGTTTTTGATTAACATTGAAAAGATTGTTTTATTGTTTATTCAGCTAAAATTTCAGGTTTCCCAGCATAATAAATCAAACGCCCAGCTAACAGTTGCCCTTTCGAGGGTAAGCAAGATTTTCTTAAACCATAACTAATCTTGAATTGATGTTAGTTATAATATATGCATACCATACGAATAAAGAAGTTTACAACAGTAAAATCCATCAAGGGCTAAACTGAGCCAAAAAATCTAGATAACTGAACTCTTTAATAAGAAAATCTTATCTTCAGCATAACCATTATCAGTAAAAATTATTTATTATTTTTTTGATGTGAGTTTTTAGCAAAATGCTGCTTTATTGTTCAATCAAGATTAAAATAACTTAATGAAATGAGCAAAAGATAATGCTCTCACTATTAATTGCAGTGAATCTTGTGTTCTATTACTCGGCACACCTAGGTAAGCTGCAAAACTGAATAGTATCTTGGTTGATCAGATCTTAGTTGATCTAATTGTTTTACAGTTATTTAAATCAAATCGTAATTTAGAACTAATATTTGATTCCAATTTAAACTTTACTGCTCATGTTAATAAAATTATTTCTTCTGCATACAGTAAACTTTAGTGTTTATACCGCTTCAAGTTTGCATTGCCCAAACAAATAAAATGAAAGCTAATTGATACCTTAATTTTTTTGATTACCGTGATGTAGTCTACGGCCTATGCTTAAACATTCAAAATTGCTATAAAATCCAAGTTTTTGCTAGCGTTGCTACCTTCTTCAAGTTGATAAGACACAGCGATTGTGATTTCGTATGGCAATATGAGACTATAACAGACTTTAAAAGTTACTTATTTGAACAATACAAAGTTAATACCTACCCTAGTAATCATCCGGCTTTGAAAGACTTACCTCACTTGGGTCGTAGGTGCCAGACAACTCTAAGCTTAAATTGGAATATACAAAAACAAAAATAAATAACAAGCTTGTCATACGATGTAACGGGAAGAACCCGAAAAAGAGGCCTAATTCCCATATAAGCCAGAAATCGGAAGATGTTCAATCCCGTAGCTCGAAAATAATTAATAATCCAGAAAATTAGGTTCTTATCTAAACCTAAAACTTAAATTTTAACTAAAAATCCAAAAAGATACCTAGAGGGTGCCAGAAGCTGAACTGGAAGAAGGAAGCTAACCCACGCATCTTCTCGTAAGCTAACACCCTGTATATGGAGTCCTTCCTAAATAACACCCTGTATACAGGGTTTACTAAAAATATTACCTTGCATATCTCCAGTCTCTCTTTCGTTTTTCAAAACTATAATCAATGCTTTAATCACAAAATCAAATAGTATGAAATAAACATTCGTACAAAAAAAGTTTCTAAAAGGTGTGGTTGAATAAAGAAATTATTACTTTACAAACATTAAATAAAAGAAACACAATTATTACATTAAGGCTAGGTCTGAAGGACCCGTTAAACAAATGCGTTTAAAAACCATTAAAACGCAAAAGAATTATTGAATTAAACAACTCGAAAAACAAAGCCAAACGAAACCTAAAACCATTAGGAATTTAGAACACATGAAATTATATTATTTCCACTCAAAAAGAAAACAAACAAAAAATTATTATAAAGTTTAAACAACTTATTATTTCCCTAGGTTTTTTCGGAACGGTTATAAAAATACCTTACCTATCATAAAAAAAATTAAATATTAACGTTGAATACTCAAAATCTTTAAACCAGACAATATATAAATAGAAAAATACAAACGTACTCGTACATATAATATAAAAGATTTTCTATCTTTTTCTCTAAATCTGGAGGTCCTTTGATTTCCAGCAACATTTCCAGTTAACGAGAATTGAATTTACATTAAATTTAATGATGAGAAGGCATGGTTTTATTCTCAATAAATTTTAAACATTTAATTTTCACAAACAGAAAACTTTAATTTTAACGAAGAGAATATCAATTTTGCCATCAGACACTGGCACTGAGATAATGTCTCTACCAACCAGGGAGTATGATAAAAATAGCGGGGTCATCAAACACCCAACACAAAACGGTAATTTTCAAGATGACTGAACAACAAACAGAAGAAGAAAATCGGAACTGAATAAATTCCAAATGACGGACACGACACGGTTATTTCTTTACACGATCCTTCTAACCGAAGACTAAATACGATGAACCTTTTTCATCTTACAAACACTAGAAAGTGGATTGAACCCTTCGACTTATAAGTTTAGACCCAAGATCCGCCAAGTAGAGCCTTGGTTTTTAATCCTTCTAGAGGCCTTTTCTCCAGGATTAACAAAAATGCAATAATGTGCCGATACGTAAAACAAACTTATAGCCACTAAACTTGAAATTAACCATGCGTCACACTTAAAAGAAAGAGACAAAACGCGGAAAGCGCCGCCGGGCCCGCTCGGACCCGAGTAGTCGCGGAAAACATCCGGGTTACGCGGTGTTCAGATTTCGACTCCTCGAGGAACACAAAAGATTTAACAAAAGAAGCAATTCGACATAATCAGGAAGCTAGTTGCAAACTGTATTATCAAATAAAACACAGACGGTAAATTGAGAAATGGAAAAATACCAAATATTATTTCTTTAATGTGAAGGTGTCTTTCACCCAGGCAGGAATTTGCACACGGCAAACAATTTTTCTTAGAAAGAGACTCAAATGCCAACAAAATCTCCTTGCATTGATAATGACCAAAAAATATAGCAAAGATTTATAAACAGTTGCGAGCTAGAACAAGGCACGTTTTAGTAATAAAATGAAATATCGAATTTCATTAATAAAGCCTAATAAAACATTCTCACAACGGATAAATGATTTCATCAACAAAGAAAGAAACATAAATCAATTTGTTGAATACATTTTAATTTTTAACAACAGAACTCCAAAGAAAAATATCTGTTAGCAATATATATAACTTGCTAGACATTAAAAAGCGAAATAAATGCCTTTAAAACAAAACTCAAAGCAGAACTCGGATGAGTACGCAAAATTTTGAAATGATATTACAGCGATTCTATATAATAAATGCAGGAATAACAAATATACCAAAAAGTTGAGCGCCAGTATTTTCTTAACCTAGGGGAAAATACAAGCCCGAGACAAGCTTATTATCTATTGATAAAACACAAGAACACGACGTAATAAAGAATCAACTATTATGTTTTATTGTAATTCAAAAATTGAGAAAAATGTATAAAAACAAATACATCAAGCTTTAAATTTTGAGATGACGTCATCCAGATTTTATTTTACTTTACCGCTAACTATATTATTAATAATATAAAGATCAATAGTCTAAAACTACAATGATGTTTTTTTCTTTTTAAAAAAGTTTAAAAAAAGAAATTTACACGAAACAAAGCAGATTAACAATAAACACAGAACTAATCTAATATGTTTGTAATAGCATGCTCAAAGTTCGAGCTATACATATATTTTATTTAGAATAAGGTTTCATAAATTTAAAATAAACTAAAAACGATTTATATTACGCAGGTATTTTTTTGTCACAATCCAGAGTATTTCAAGCGGTGTGTGCGTACAATCATAAACTTTTATATCAACTCACCAGAACTACGTTTATAAATCACCGGAAACAGTGACCGCACCCATGAAATTTCGTTCAGCCTCATTACGCCATATTGCCTCTGCGCATTCCAGCTCAGACAAGTTATATAATTTTTTTGGTTTCTTAAATTTCACAATGCTAAGCCCAAGCTATTGTTCTTTTCCGGATTTTTAAAGGACAATATAGGACGACCAATATCGAGATCAGCGACCTATATGTGTAGTTTAATAGAATTAAACACAATCGGGGATTTCCAATAAACTCGCACATTGAGGAATAAAATTTTCCACAAAAACAATCACCGATTCAGCACTCAAATGCTTCAAGGATGGACGCTACCATAATAATTGGAATAAATTCCCAACCAATCCAAGCACTAATTCAACACACCCCGTTGCTTTAAGAATTGACACCACAATTATCTGTCCTGCTTGCGATACCAATGACCAGCACCTGAAAAACGTAATCCTGAATTCAAATCACGAAAGTGACTGAACCTATAAACTTTGATTTAAAAGAGTATTTGATGATTTTCGACCTTTATTTTACTTTTTAATTTAATTTAAAAATTCTAGAAAATTTGAGAACAAAAATAGAATTTTTATAAAGGAAAACAATGGATATCCAAAAAAATGCTAAAATACGAACATAGTTGAAGATTGTTCTGCAAGGCGCAATATTGAGAATCCGAAAGGTTATATTTATTTGCAAAGGATCTTTTAATTGAGAAAAATCTAAAAATGCATAATTCCTAATCTAATTTAGCAAATGAGCAAACCAAATATTAAATTCAACGACAATTTACGAAAGTTAATTTAACAAAATCGAAGATACAAACTTGCATTGTTTTTGTTGTTTCCATACCAACCTAAATTAGTGAATTCTTGGCGGGATTTTAGAAAGTTTAAATATTTATGTCATGAAAAGTAACGAACCGTTACAAGATACCGAATACTAGTTTAGTAAGAAAGTAGTCAGCCACAAGACATACAATGATCGACAAACTGACAAGTAAAATTATTTCTTTCTCTCTACAAATTGATGTAGACAAAGGATAAATTCAAAATGCAAGAGAAGTTTGCTACAGGGATGAATAATCGGTGTTAGATAAAAATTTCGTAGTGAGGCGTGCAGCAAGCGTTAATTTAGAAAAATGTGTAGAGTCATACTTACTTTTGTCCAGGAAGGTGAAAAATAGTAGAGCATGTTTGGATTTCTTGACATAAGGGTTTACTGGAGCTCACCGTTCTATTTTACGTTTAACTAATAAACAACAAATCACGTCTTAATTAATTCTGAAGGACTGAATCAGTTGTACAGTATCATAATTAATCAAAACAGTCAAGTTTAAAATCGTCTGAATACTTGGTAAAGGTCTCTTAATGGTAAACTGTAAATTCATTAATCGGAGTCTTCTGTGCTTACTGCAATTGATACATAAACCATAACGGTTTGCGATGCGTAAAATCCATAATTTAAAAGAACTTATAATTCGCATGATTGATACCTGTAGAATTAGGAGATGGTAACTCTAATTCTTATATTGACATATAAATTAATAAGTACATATTTTACAAATCTTTTTCTCTAATTCTTGAGAGTATTTTAGATGATAGGTAACATTTTTTGTTGAATTCCATCTCTAAAAGATTCTGACGCGCTCTTTTGGTTGATTTAAATATTTGAATAGCCTTTAAAAGGACCTAGAATATGATATTGTAAGTTTGCAACATTTTAAATGAATTTTAAATAACTGTCTACAAAACAGCGAATGACTATCAAGTATTCACAGATCTACATGCAAAGAGAATTCTTAAAAAGCTATAAGAAAAAGGAGAAAGAGGCAAAGTTATTACTTTCATAGTCTGTTTTTAACATGTACTACATATAACTACTACATTGACAGTACATTATGAAACCAGCAAATGAGAATCATCTCATCACATTGTAAAAAGATATTTATTTTCAAAAAAGTTATTTCTGCGACTTTCCTGTTAAATTAGTCTTTCTGACATCATTTCAAAGAAGTGCCTGCTGTATCTCGTTAATTTTCTGTTATTACTTACCAAACAAAATGTAAACAGAAGAAAACACTGCAACCGACTTTATAAAAATGCAAATTATGTAATAAACTAAACATCAGTAGCTCTAGTTTTCACTGCACTATGTGAATATATCCACTGTAGGAAAACAAAGCCCCTTTTGAAGCTCCTGTACAAAGTCTGAAATTGCATTTCCTCGACAGTCGCCTATACAATATAAAGTACAAGCAACTTGGAAAGGGTTCAAGACTAGGACGGTCTATTGCAATATTATTTATTAAAACGAATGTTCAACAGCAACTGCTAAAGTTCCGACCGACTTTAGAATGCAGTTGCTTATATTAATGTAACAAATGCAGAGGGAGTATATATGTGTAGAAGAGAGGGAGATGGAAATGTAGTTCTAGTTTTGAGGTTGAAAGGTTACAGTTAATTAACAAACCTGCTGTTTGTGCAGCTTGTTTGGTTTTGCTTTGGAAATTAGTTTGTTCTAAATTTGCATTATCATTTGAACTGGATGATTTTCTAGCTGTATTATTGAATAATGCTCTTTTAGCTTTCCTGTGATTTTTTGTGCAGAGATATCAAATTTACATTTAAAGCTTGAAATGCAAAATGTACATGACAGAAATTCCTCATTTTAATAATACACGTATCGATTCTTTTAAAATTCAAAACTTTACAAAGTTAATTTTAAGTGAATTATCTTTACATTTAAAGTTAAAGCATGAAATGGAAAGTCTAAATTAGGGTTGGGATATTATATTTTAAAATACCAATTTTGCGTTTAAAGTTCAAGAACTCGACTCAAAGCTTTTTGATACTAAGAGCGTAGAAAGAAACAAAATAGAGACGTTGAATATAATCTGGTCTGCACTTTAAGGAATATCAAATTTTAATGGAATATCCTTAGACTTACACAAGAAATGATTGATTTACCCTAGATTGCCTAACATCAAAAAATACTTTCCTCGTAACTTTGCATGGGAAAAAATAGGAGAGAATTATGTTTGAACTTTGACGTAATAAAATTCCATAATCAAATTCTTTTTTGGGAAATGGTTTTTAAGTTGTGTTTTCTAGAATCTATTTTACTTTGATTTCTATTGATTATGTAAATTCCGTGCACATAAAGAAAAAAAGGGAAAACATTGGAAGAGTTTGAACATTGATCGCAAAGAACATCAGTCAAGTTCGAGAGATCATTAAAGTAGAGCATTTGTATATTGCTCTTCGTATAGGGAAAAACTTATTATTGTTAATGTTCCAAATTTAGACTCAAAAGTATAACCTTTGTATTAAACAAAGTACAAAATACTTCCATTAATTAAGTTTACTAAACTTTAATTGTAGCACGATTTTCATACTAAATAAATGAATACATTTAATAACTCTTTCTTTGGAGTTTGTTTTAACTAAAGACACAATTTCAGCCTTAATAATAGAAGAGAACAAGCACTACTTAGCATAGCAACTATTCTTTCCAAACTGATAAAACAAAATCGGAATTTGTTGTAGTACAAAGACGGAAAACCGATAAATGACATGATAATCCCTTTAACCTGCTTAATTATTTAGATACCTACTATTTAGGTTTAGCAGCAACAAGAGGTCGTGGTTATAGTTTATTAAATAATAACGTGATTGCAAAAACAAAGCGTTCAGTAAGTCTCTGTAATAGAAACAATCTAACCTCCTTACTGAATAATACCGTTACAGTAACGGAGCTGACAAGTCAGTGTCCATTGATTCCGGAAGTTGGTAATTTCAGCTTTACATACATCCATAAATGTTTTAGCCTGATGATTCGTCTTAGTTTTTATTTTGTTTCGAGTAGTACATATGTTGATTATTGTTGGTTATAGTATTCAAAATGTAGTATTTCTTAATTTCCATTCTAGTTTTGTAGGGTCCAATATTAACTATCCTGAGCAAGTGCTAATTTTAATTATAATCTTGTATTTGACTTTTCTTTACTGATGTTTACTACGTTGTCGGTAAGTTGTTATAGATCTTCTATGATAACTGCAATCCTTCACGTAGCAAACGTTATTTATTTTCTCTGGTATTTCTACCTTTGGTATGTGCATTAAATAAATAAAAAACAATTGTGACCGACTGGAAGCTATTTCTAAGCTTCCAACCTTGATTTTAATGTATGCACTATTATTCCACATTCAGCGTTTTCAAACTTTAAAAATGCTTTGATTATACTAAAAACACTTTTTGCTGGTCATTTAGGATTAACACATGGCTTTTTAAAAATCAGAATGATGGTAAATAATTTTTTTTTTATTTTCAATCCTTAGACTGGTTTGATTTCACAGTGTATTATCCAGTTTTATCTACTAATATTTGGTCTTTTGTTCTTCTGCATCTAACTGACGTCACGTATTATTTAATTTTGATTTACTTTGAATAATTCTCTCAATTAATTGTTTTCTTTTAAGTTTAGATAGCCATCATGACTTAATTTATGTTGTTAATCTAACTCTTTTCTCTTTGAACGTTTCCATCTGGCGGGCAAAAAACAGATCGCCCCAATATGTTTAGTTAAATCGAAAACTGTTGTAGTGTATATAAAATTAAAACTACGTAAAATAAATTTCCAAAGTTATAGAATAGAAAACAAATCAGCTGACAGGTTATGATAATGAAATGAGCCTTTGATCTTTAATCAGGAGTTTTGCCCTCTCTTGCATTTATAACGACTTGCATCTTTTTATACATTTCCACTCTCAGATTTTGTATGAGTTCATGTGGTATATTCTCCCATTTTTTATTAACAGCCGTTTAAAGCTCTTTCTAATTCCCAAAGCAAGAAGACAGTCTGTCACAACCTTTGCTGTATGCGATCAGGCATTGTCGTGCAAGTATAAAATAAAAAAAGGGAGTTTAGGTCCTTTTGCGGGTTTTTTGGCCTTCAAGTTTTCAAAACCTTCTTTTTACTTTCCATTCATTACTGTAACATTACGCAGCTTCTGCAGAAGACTTCTCACTCTTTGTCTTTGTCAGTCCACCGTGACGTGACCCCTTTGTGCTCGTATCCAGCTCTTCTTTCAAGTAAAGTAATTTAATTTTAATTTATCACCGTGCCGTAGGATTAATTTAACAAACATTAAAATAAAACACAATTCAAAAAGGCAATGATATCTTACAAGAAAATAATTAATACAACTTATTTTCTAAACTACTTAGACAACCGACTGTAATTTATTTCTTAATTGCATACTACTAAGAAATTAAGTCTTAGATAAAACTTCAACATAGGTGTAATAAAATATTATTCAGATATAACAACCATAGCAAAAAGATATCATGACCGACCCTCATACAAAAGGATCGTGAACAGCATACAGTCAAAGTAGAATTAGTGTTTTCTGATAAACTACGTGTGATTATCACTGTTTATAGGACTTGTCTGGTTGGTTCAAATGTATCTAGCCTAATTCTATTTATTTTGTATAACTTCAAAAATTTAAAATGTAAAATTTGCTTTTTATGGTGCTGGTCGCAAATATCACTACACAGTCATTAGCATGCATTACGTCACGCGAAATTTCTAGCAACTATTTAACAGCACCTTTAAACCATAAATTCTTGCTTCAGTCCCTTTCAGAGTTTTTGATCCTTCTGTAAACCAGATCAGTTCATAAGATAGCATAGTTTGTTCAGTGTTGTTATCTGAAGGTTTTAGTTCAGATGTGTTACTGGGGTAGTACAGTCTGATCTCATGTCAAAAACAGGATTGCCTACGCTTTTGCAGATTAAGCACTGGCCCGAGACTGTGATTTTCAGATTTCATGCGTTCTGCGTTTGGGTAAGGATCTCCTCGCTTCTTCTTGCTTGACAAAGTTTAACAAGATCTCCATTACAACTGTAGAAGTCGTCGTTATGACTCTTGTTATTCTCAAACCAGCCAATTTTTGAATCTTAGATAGCTTGACTTTCGAGTTTGCAGTGTTTTAGATCATCATACCAAGGCTGAGTATGTTACTGCTGACCTAATTGTTCTAGGTCTGAGTCGGTAGGTTTTTCCATACATTCGTCCTACCACCAATAGTATTAGTTTAGAATGCAAGACCATTTCACGATATTTAATCTTTCCCGATATTGTCAGTTCTTCACCATGTAAGTTAGACGACCTAATACTATTGACTTTAGTCTATTGGTGAAGGACACTATTGCTAAAGGTGTCGCTAGAAATCTGCTTTGTTACTTATACCTCCTCTTCGCGAAGCAATCGAAATTACTTTTAATGTGCTAACTAACAAGAGTTATATATTACACCATTAAATGCATTTTAAAAATCAACAAAATGCAGGTTTCTACAACAAAAACAAATACATAATAGAACTATGCTTGAAACGACTTGCATACGCTCTGAAAGTATATGCGATAAAGATTTCCTTAGTAAGCATTTTTGGTCATCTTGCTCGCTTTAGAACACTGGAGGTGGATATTCTGTACCCAGAATTCACTGTTTATTTTAGTGTCATGATTTTAGTTACCGCAAAAACACCGTCAGGGAAACAGAAAGAGAGACAGCTTTCATATGAGTTTTGTATTTATTATTTTTTTTTAAAGAAAAGAACAAAATCAATGTCATTTCATTTGCTGCTTGTACCACACATTTCAAACAGAGTTCAAAGCTTTGCCCAGCCGTACCCAACAACATTATAATACTAACTGTCAGCAAATTTGATTTGTATAATTGTGCAATTAGTCTTTCTTAGACATTTTTTCCAATTTTAACTGCAACGATTACTAACTTCAGACAACTTTTCTATTTCTCTGAGAGTACTAATGGTCTTCCTGGATCAGTCTTTCTGTTACAGTATAGTTACTGTAATAATTGAATTTTAGCTATTCTTTATGTTGATTCAATGGTTTTTATTTAATGTTAAGATGGTCTTGCCATAGCTTGACTAAGGGAGAGACTTACGACATAAGTACCGATCGAAATTTTATGCAGAATATATGGCCAAAATATGACATAAGATATGCAAGATGTTATGCTGAAATACACAAAATATGCATGTAAGACATTATTTATTTTCAAAATAGGAAAGAAACGTTATAAGTTCGTATACCATATACCTGTTCAAACAATTACATTTCTTAAATTTAGAAAACTTGTAGTTTTTCTGAAATTCATACAAACTTTTTGGATTTTCTGATCCTTTTAAGTTGTAATTTATACTGCAAACAAACAAATATATTCACTTGACTTAAAATAGTGAAGACAAGGTTTACTTTGGGACAGAACATCATTAAGCTAATTAAGAATTTTGTCATCGACCATTAAAAAGTAGTATAATTGGTTTTTTAGAGAGTTTCTTTCAAGTTCTTTCAGGAATTCCTTTCTGCCACTACGTATATGTCTGCATTAAGAGTACCTACCTGTAACCTTGCATTTTTTAGCTTATTTTTTAAGTGTAATGTAATATTTTTACACTTGACTACCCAGCTCTGCAGGGACGTCCGAAATATGAAAATCTTAACAAACATATGAAATAAATTAAGGATTTGTATTAAAAAATGCGTTTTTTAAGGCAAATTTAAAAAAAAATTATAAAATGTGATAAAATATGAAATTACTTGCATTAATGAAATAAACGCATCACAAAATGGAAAAAGACAAAGTTTAGCGACAAT
Source organism: Ignelater luminosus (assembly GCA_011009095.1). Lineage (NCBI taxonomy): Eukaryota > Metazoa > Arthropoda > Insecta > Coleoptera > Elateridae > Ignelater > Ignelater luminosus. The sequence continues at coordinate 252,640 of VTPC01089971.1, forward strand.
CTAAACATTATTCGAGAATACAAAATTTTATAAAGATTTGTTCTCTACTTATAAAAACTTTTGTTTTCTGTGCTACTAGTTCTTGGTATACCAACTACCATCTAATTTTGTTATTAATTGTAACTTGCACTTTGCGCTCATATCAGTCATTCCTGTAGTAGAAACCATACAGAAGATTTCAGTGCAATGTTGACTTTGAAATATGTTAGACAAACAAAACATTTCCAGAAAAACTCTTATCGATTTCTGTCTTGAAAGCGGAACTTTATCTGACAAAGCCTATTTAAAATTTTCTTGATGTTCTATCACCTCCAGAAGTATTAAGCATTCCATCTGAAATACCCTTTATAGTGGTGAAGATGGATTAGACTGGACTTATCTTTGTTGTGAATTTTAAGTAGGTCTTGTAGTAATTAAAATTTGTGTAGATTTTATAATTCCAGTAAAATATAACAAAATGTAATTAAAAATGAGCTATTATAAATTTTATCTGTTTTATTTCATTTTTTATAGTTTGGTATACCATTACGATGTCCTGAATGCTTCATAAATGTATAGATCATTTATGGAAATGCCAACGGAAAATAGTTTTTGTTTATTATTAAATATGTACCATGCTATATTTACAGAGCTTTGTCTGAACTCTAAATTTTTAAGTGGAATATTGATTTTTAATATTTGCTTCGGGCTATAAAATTGTCGGAGTAAGCTGAATCATTTTTATTTATAGATTATTCTATTCGAAATATATTATTCCACTTTTACTATTAGTATATTGATAAACTGTACAGTTTATTTAAATAATATAATATTTTATGGTAGTATAAATTATTGTATTATTTCGACTTTCTAAGCTATTGCTACAATCTTACTTACATTAGTTATTATTTGAAAGCCATTATTTGATAGAAAATACATAGTGATCTACAGGGCTTTCATGTTATAAACAAATATTGTGCGATTGGAAAAAAACAAAGTCGAAGTAGCCCATGACGCTGCTAAGAGAGTAGATAGCGGTTGCCAGTTGATAATTATTGTTAGGTTAAACCAGTGCTCAAATTCAATGTGACGTTCCCATATGACGATTATCAATTAAGATTTGAATAAATAATAGTAGCCCAGTTACTTTATACATTCACCTCTAAAAAAATCCGACTGAAGATTTGTTTTCGGGATTCTCTTTATCTCGGCGTCAAAAACAATCCCTCAAAAGTCCATAAAGCCAACTGGACGGCTACCGAAGTTACAAAAGGTCAAAGGTCACGAAAATCACTTTTTCTTAAATATCTCGTAAACTATTGGTTTTACGTTAAATTTGGTCATCATCAAATATGTTCATAAACTAAATCCACACAAAAAAAGTTCCATACGAAATTTATGCAGAACCAATAGTTTTTGAGATATAGGACTGAGAAAGTCCGGAGCAAAGCGCATACTTCACTGTAGTATACGTATAGTGGTGTATACAGATAATAAGACCTTCTCAGCCCTATATCTCAAAAACTATTGGTTCTACGTAAATTTTGTATAGGACCTTGTTTGTGTAGATTTAGCTCATGAACAAATTTTATTAGGACCAAAATTAACGTAAGACCAATAGTTTACAAGATATTTGAGAAAGATTGATTTTCGTGACCTTCGACCTTCTATAATTTTTGTAGCCGTCTAGTTGGCTTTATGGACTTTTGAGGGATTTTTTTCGACGCCGAAATAAAGAGAAGTCCGAAGAAAAATCTTCAGTCGGATTTTTTAGAGGTTTCGCATTTTTGTTGTATAAAGTAACTGGGCTATAGATATTTGTAAAGAACACTACCACATAGTACGAATCATGGCCCGCTTCGACTTCGTTTTTTATTTCGATCGCACAGTATCAATTATGTATATTAAACTAATATACCGCTTCTTACCTGCCAACCTAATTATAGCATAACAATAAATACAAGTGGTCTAAATAGTGTAACTTTTAAGTAATACAATGATAAAACCTTCCACCACTCACTATCTGCTTGCCTTTTAAACACTTGTTGTGTATCGTCTTTCTTAGATATCCATTTAAACTCTTCGAACTAATTCTATCCTCTAGGCGAGATTGTATGTGACAGCCAGTATAAGATCTTTTGCTATAAATCACAGTTTTTTTTTACATTTAAAATTCAGCGGAAATACTGGTCTGGTTTTTAGAGTACTAGTTCGTATTGTCTTTGCGAGTTAATAAAACGAAAACTGGATAGTACAACTAAAAGCAAAGACCATCACCAAATATGTTTTTGTGCCGTAAATAATCTAATAATAATCCTTTGGCCTATCAATTTAAATTCGCATATAAAATTTAGGAGCCGTAGGTATAGATTTAGATCATGAGAAAGAAAGTATTGTTGATGAACCCATATAGAATGCTATCTACTTTGACGATGATTATCTCTCGACAGCAATCCTACCGTGAAAAAGTTGCATGAAACTGGAAACGTCCTGCTATCGGTTTAGTTTTCATTCCACGACGCCGCAGAACTCTTTTTACTTTCGCAGATAATCTTCTAGACTAGAATTAATAAACAATGAGCAAACGTGCTACTTAGTGACAAATCTAAATTTTGTCTTATCATGAGCATAGCAAGTGTACACTGGCATACCGAAGAACGCTTTGCGCAGTGCACTGTACCGCAAGTCAACAAAGAAATTCTTATTAAAATTATAAAAGATAATAAGCATATTTTTATGATTCCTAATTTTGTGTTAAGTGTATTAAAATACATAATTAACATAGGGTAATATGATTTTGTTTGATTGAGTTTGATGTGAAATTAAGTAGATTGGTATTAACTATTTAACTTAAACAAGTTTGGAATTTTTGCTGGACTTAACGAGACCTTTGCGCTGGTGCATTATCCTGTTGTATAATCACTCTATTCCTGTTTATTAATGCTGGATAACGAGTACGCTTCTCCAGAAGCGATCGTCTCTAGGATTCTAAAGTAGCCTTTCACAAACTTCCACTTGCCTTTGATCTTGGGCATCCGATAAATCATGGGGATCTATTCAGAAATTTTTATGGGCCAATTCTATCTTTTTCAAGTGTCGGTTTACGATGGATTTTGATGACCCAATTCTTCTCGATAATTCACGAACACTTGATTGGGGATTATCACGTAGTGCATGTTTCAGGACGTTTTCGTTTGTTTGTGATGGTTTACCTGGACGGTTTGCATCAGTCAGCCTGGAACTTTTGGAACCAAATCGTCGCTGTGTTTTTGTGGACAGTACCCTCCCTTTCGATTTCATTAATTTCTTCCGCTGCTGGTTTTGCATTCCAACCCTTTTTTCAGTAATGGCGCAAAAGAGCCCTAATTGCTATTTTTTCTTCCGACATAACTACTAGCACTGTACTCGTAAAACAAGTAACTGAAAAATGTCAAACGTCAAATAATTATTTTATACAGTGTTTAAAAAAAATAAGGCACAAATTCATTTATGGCATTATTTTTAATTTTTCGGAAGAATGCTCGAACACGTCAATTTTATTTATTTATCAGCAATATTTTAAGCTAAAAGTTTTTGTTCCAAATTCCAAGATGGCGTCAGGACACCATTTTGTAAAAAGAATCTAAATACAAAAAGTACTTGTGTAATAGCTCATTTTGAAGCTCTCACTGATATACGTTTAATGTCTAAGTTTCAAGAAATTTCAACTCTCCAAAACAAAGTGGTGACCTGTCAAAGTTATTGTTTTTGTTATTGATTACGGCCGTAGCAGGCCATGTTAGTACTATTCGAAAATAATCTTAGATGCATGACTCTACATCTACAAGAAGTATGTCATTTATTTAATAACATGGCCTGTTATGGCCGTGAACAATGACAAAAACAATAACTTTGACAGGTAGCCATTTTAGTTTGGGGAGTTGGAATTTCCTGAAACTTGTACATTAAACGTATATCAGTTAGAGTTTCAAAATAAGCTGCTACACAAACACCCTTTGTATTTAAATGTTTTTTTCAAAATGTGGTCCTCGCGCCATCTTGAAATTTGGAACAAAAATGTTTTGATTACAATATTGCTGATAAATAAATAAAATCGACGTGTTTGAGCATTCTTCCGGAAAATTAGAAATAACGCCATAAATGAATTTGTGCCTTACTTTTTTTACCCACTGTATATTATGTCTTATGTAATTGGAATTGATGCCTTAAAAATTGACAAAACATAACTGAGAAAATATAACTATTGCTGATATCTATTAAGTATAAAGAATTAAGTACTTATTTCTAACACTGTCACTATTATTAGAACTTGAATTACTGCTGTAATTTCTGATATTAATTACAATTTGGTTAGCAGTCAACATCTAAAATTATTTCATGTTCATACCAATATTTAATAATTTTTCCATTATGATTTACACAACGGTTCTAAAATTCTACATCGCAGTGTTGTAAAGCTTTATTCCACATTGCAATAATCTGATCAGCACCATAACCATCTCTACCTATGTTGTCTTTATAGTATTTTAATGGCATTAAAATACAATGGTAAGGTGCTGTACCACTCTTATTATGTTATCGACTTCATATTGGTTTTTTTTCTTGTGGTCCTTGGCCAGCTCAAGCAATTTCGTTTAATACATTTAAAGCATGTTGTGTGGGATATTGTTGTTTGATAACCAACTTATAATTTCATCTTTAGTTCAAGATGATGTAGGCTGTCGCTATTTATTTCACCGTGATAGTCTTCCTTTAAAGATTTAGAAGTAAACAGCAGTGTTACCTTCTTTGACAAATTGACCTGATTTACCTCCAGCATGCACAATAATGTAGCGTTTTCTTTCGTAGCCTTCAGGTTTCTTGACACTTTTAGTGTTTGTATCTTGTCTTAATTCACTAGGCTTTTCTTTAGCAAAAATCCATGTTTTATCAAGAAAAATAACCGGTTGAGGATGAGGAGAATTTAGATTTCTAAAATACTTCTTAAAAATTACAAACGCATAAAGCAAATTTCTGTTTTTTCTACAAAAGCTCGACGATTGTCAGCTTTTTTAAACTTCAAACTAACTTCACTTAATGCGCGGTTTAAACTGCTGTTGCTTAAGTTGATATTGTAATTTTTAAGTTCATTATTTAACATTTGAACTGTAACATGCTTTTCTGAATGCCAAGTATATAATTTAGACTGTAAAGATTACTGTTGTGTTTTTAATTAATTCTTGAGGTTCCCACGTTGTAAAAAACCAAGAAACAAATAAAGAACAAAACCTTTTTAAAAACACCAATGTTTTAAATTTTGTAAAGTATCGGTTTCATTCTTAATAAATTTTCAAGTTTCATTTTTATCGAACATTTTTAAAACTTTTAAAGTACACAATTCTTAGGTTCCTTAGTTTATTATTATTATTATTAATATTATTAAATTTCTCATATCACACACTGAGCAGTTGGTATTTTCGAAGAATTTAAACAAAAATCTAACATCATAATAATTGGTTTGAACGGTCATTTTAGGAAGCTTCAGAATTAATTCAAAATACGTTTGATTAAAGTACATTATATTTAGCTGTTTTTAAACTTACTTTCAGCATACCTACCATAAACAATAATTATCTTAGTATCATCAGGCAAATCTTTTGGTTTCAAACTTTTTCGGGGTCTTTTCTTTCTGGGACTGGATAGAATTGGGTTAACTTGACTCGTATGACATTGGCAACCCGCTGTAATCAAACATTGCTAGTGAGATAGTAATTACAATTTCATGATTACAATCTTTTGAACGGCAGATAATGGTAGAATAGGTTCCCCCATTTACCTTTTCTTGTTCAGAATACTTTAAGGAATTGTTCTTGAGTACGTAATGTTTCCCCTTTTACAGATATTGCAAAGGAAACACAAACACCCAATAAAATAATGCGTAAAACTGTAAATTAGTTTTGAAAAGAACTGTTTTTATTTACTTTGATTGAAAACTAATAAACTAAAAGAATAATCCACAATCACATGTGAATGTTAAGAAACAACGACGTCAAAACACAACGTCATGACAGTTTCCATTTGTTGCGTCCGATGACGTTTTAGTAACTACACTAATCATTTGACCAACTAAATGCGAATGACAATAGCGCTGATTTTTATCTCTATCTGACGAATCAGTGCCGTTTGTTTGGATTTTAAGAATAACTTTATTTATATTTTATGTTACAGAACATGTAATGTCGATTTGTTGTTTTTATATTCTGCTCCTTTTGTTATTATTTATTTATGACTACTAGATCTACCTAACATCCCCCCTCTTTTAAAAAGATCTAATTTAACTTTAAATTAACCTGAACTAAATTTTGCCTAATACACAATATAATCACCTAGTCTGGATGGTTTGTTTATAATTCTGCCAGCTCTTGTTTGAATTCTTGGACTAGATGTAGACGAGGAATCTTCCTGATCTTTAATTTTATTCTCAATGTCTTCTTGAGTATCATCCTCTAAACCGTCATTAACATCCGCTTTCTTAGCTTGATGGAAATGTTTCTTCTGAGTATATTTCCTTTAGGTCCTTTTACAAGATATGATCTTGGTGAGTCTAGAACTTTGATAACTTTTCCTGGCATCCACGTTTTTGATTTGTCATCTCTAATAAGTATTTCCTCATAGTCTTTAAATTGTGGTCTATCCTTTGCTTGCCTATTATAAAATTTTTTCATTTGAGATTGCTTTTCTAGTAGCGTCTTCTTAAAATTCTTAATAACCTTTGGTTTTAAGTAATCGTAACTACAAGGTAAATTAGTTCTTAAATTGCGACTCATTAAAATCTGGGCGGGTGTATAATCTGTATCGCAAACTGTCGAGTTTCTGTAATTTAAAAGGCCCAAGTGAAAATCTGATCCATCTTCTTTACACTTCTTAAGAATGGCCTTCACGATGTTCACTGACTTTTCCGCGAGCCCATTTGACTTAGCATATCTGGGACTGGAAGTTACTAGTTATATATCCCATTCTTTGGCAAACTGCTTAAACTCAAAACTATTAAAAGGCACGTTATCAGACACTAATATTTTTGGTATGCCAAATGTGGCAAATATTTGTTTGCATTTAATAATAATTTCTTTTGCTGTTTTGGTTTGTAAGTGTTTGATTTCAAACCACTTGGATAGATAATCTTCCATCACCAGATAATCATGACTTCCATATGTTAATACATCTGTGCCAACTTTAAAGAATGGCAATGAAGGTATCTCATGTGGTATTAATGTTTCTTTAATATTTGCTGGCTGAAATCTTTGGCAAACTTGACAACGCCTAACCCATTCCTCTACATCTCTATTCTGTATTTATTTAGGACTACTAGATCGACCTAACACCGTTCACATAAAAATATAAATAACTTGTTTTAGCTAGACTTATATATGGATGATGTAAAGTTTTTATTTTGTGATTTCAACTGTAGTTAGTTACATTCATAGTAATACTATTATGTACAGAACCAAGCGCAATCACCGTCGCGCACCTATCTGCCGAGTTTGGCGTTCTCGAGTCTTAGCAATTTGTCGTTTACAAAAAGTCAAAATGCCGAATTCGAACTCACCCATCCATTTATTATCTGATGATTAATGAAAAACTCCTGCCGAAACGCTTACATATTCCGGTTTAGACGAGGTTAGCCTCGTTGCAAGAAACCCCAACTATAATCCAAATCATCTTAATAGTAGGGATTGTGTAATGAAATATGAAATAACGCCGACAAACTCATAAGCTAAATTCCTGGTGACTAAACAAGTATTCCTTCAAATGGAACCTTTGGTGATTTTGTCTTAATTGGAGTGATATGTAGGCATCTAAAGTTGCGTTTAGTTCCAATTAGACAGAGTGTGCTGTATAGCTGAGATAGCTAACGTCGGGAGAGAAAGACACTTGCAATTAGACTATCTTAGCTATAGAGTACACACTGTATAATTAAAACTAGTTTTAAAAAATGAAGAAGATCTTTACCTACAACTTTTCTAAATAAGAGTTTTTGATATTTTGACAAATAACAATTATAGAGTCAAAAGGTAACATTTTTGCACGCAACTTTGAAAACCAATAATTCTACAAGACAAATCGTTTGTCGTGTTATTTATTTACATAGCTATTTGTTTTGGCTTGTAATTCCAATATCCATTTCACCATTAATTTATATCACTATTTGCTTGCAAACAGAAACGAAAAATAATTTCACTCTAACGTACTAATCTGCAAATAGTGAACCGTCCTTACACATTGATTCCCGATTACAACGGTTTTCCGGTAAACAGATTTAATCCGGGAAACAGAGACATTCTGAGCGTATGAATAGCTTAGAATATGCCCAACATGTAACAAGCAGTGCGTAACAAAAGGCAAAGGCAAGTTTGAATCTTCTTTTTTCTCTCTATAGAAATATGAGTAGCGGTTACATTACCAGAGATTTTTTAATGCACGTTCTTATTTCACTAAGTATGTGGAAAATAAACCTCTTCAAATATCGTACGTTTCGTTCGTGCAAAAACTGTCAAAGTTTTCCTCCCATATTATTATTCATCCAAATAAATTTTGCAATAGGAAAACCATTTTAATGGAGTTTTAAAGTGTAATTAAACTTCCTCGTTACCGACAATAATAAATAATATTTTGCCTTGCAAACTTTACAGTGACAAATCAAATAATCCGAACACGGAAATATCGTCGAGGCTCGTGCAGTAATCGAAAGCTCTCATCGGTGATAATTCATATTCAACTAAAGCTCAAGTCTGGTTGGCTTTAGGAAGAATGTTATTTAGATCGATGGGCTCAGTATATTATTGGATTATGCGATCGGGAAACGTATCCAAATTGACATAAATTCTATTAGAATAAAATCAATGCGGTAATTCTTGAAATATTTGCCATCAGTAAGTAATGTGACGAGGTATTTAAGCTTGAAAGATTTTAAAGTTTCTGCTTCACAACTTGTAGAATTAAAAATAATAAAATAAATATCACACAGTTTCTTACAGTGATTGTTAAATATTTTGCATTGATAGTTGGATAAACTTTGTGGAAAGATAAACAGGTTTCTTAAAATAAAATTACTGTTTTGGACTTGACGAGTTGACGGAGAAAAATAGTCATATGGTGAAGACAGAAAATAAACAAGAAAATTCCATAAGTGTGGAAAAATACTGATAGTGGTATACAAACAAAACTTGACAACAACAATGGAAGCATTACAGAGCAATATGTTTATTGTTTATACAAAAATGTAATACTAAATGGATAGTAATGGATAGATAAACTTCAGACGAACGAATGTAATCATAACTTTTCGGAAAGAAACGTTTTTGTTTTTTTTCTTTTAGAAACTTTTTTCCACTTCTATGTTACTACAAGCATACACACTCCGCATTAGTCAATAAAACAAAAGGTGGGGCAAGAAATAATCTTTATTATTACTCCTAAGCGACAACCTGACGTTGCCAATCGTTGCATATAAATGCTATGTATAGAAAATGCTTAATTGTGCATCTAGTAGCTGCCTATTTTTGGATTAAGTAAATCTTACGTAAATGCTTGACTACCTACATCTTCACGCATTTGTTTAATAAGGTAATAACTTCAAAACTTAACACTTTACACATAAAAATGGTTTAGACTTATTTTCCTACCCACAACATATAATTATTCATAGATAACGAAACACGCAAATAGACATTATCGAACTAGTTGCCCAACAAAGTTTATACATTTATGCAATCGAATAAACGCAAAACTTTGGCATCACATGATCTTTGTATGCTCAAAATTAATACTCATACATAATAAGTTTGAATATTTAAAACCCATTTAAAAGTAACAGATATAGGACGTAACATGTTGACATAATGAAAATTATTACCATTACACACAAAACATATCTTTACGGTAAAAGCAGACATTTAAGACTCACAATCAACTAAGATATACTCTTTATAAGAGAAATAATAATTTCTTTTGCAAAGCTTTAAATTAAAGACAACTGTTTATCGAATTTACCAAGAATATGTAGTTCAAGTCGTAATTCAATTTGGAAAGCGATATTATCAAACTGATAAATCCCTAATGGTCAGATTTGTTTCTACTAATAAGAACTATTAATCCTGATGATAATCGAAGCATGAACCAGCCGAAATACTATGATTTGTACCCCTACTCGAATTTTACAAACAATGAAGCACATACATCTTCTACACTGGTGATATTTTCGATGTGGTCTAATAGAGGACTGGGACTCGATTCAAATGACATAAATCTTCTAAAATTTTATCAGGTATCCAAGTTCTTTAATTGGTCCTCACATTCCACAATTAGTTTTAAAGCAGCTCCAGGAGCCTTAAGAGCAATTTGTCTGTCGAGCATGTGGTACATCATTATACAGTATTGTAACAGTATTTAAAAACGTGTTATTTCTAATTTAAAGGTTACGTACGAAATAACTTAATGCTTATTAGAAACAATCCGGCTAATGATGACTCATCTCATTATGGGCCGTGGGTGTCAGATAATTTTAAAAGTAAATAGGGATCTAGCAATGCTATGATAAACCACAAGTCTGTTATTTAAATTTCTATCTTAAACACAACCAAAACACTATCGATAATTAATAATTTGTTGGACGCCAGAGCCTTTTTGTTTAAATTGGAAGAAAAACTCAAAATTCCAAAACAAACGTGGTGTTTATCAATAAGATATAAGACACAAAAAATGATATACAGTTTTATTTAATCAATATGTTTATCGCATAAACACAAACAACACAAAAACAAATAGAAAAAGAAGGCCACTCTTCAACACAAGTGAAAAACCATTTTTAATAATAATCCTCATTAAATAGAGGTGACCCTAGTTTAATTATTAACTAGGTTAACCAACAAACAAACATCAGAAATAGTAACTTAATTATCAATAAACCCATAGATATTCATAATATGGAATGCAATTATAATAATGAAACAAGTGGATATGGTAGATAGCAACTAATTGTCTATAAACAAGTGAATATCCACAATATTGAATATATTTCATTGTTAAAATAAGTAGATTTCAACAATAAACACTAGTTCAATAAAAAAAAACCAATAATTGTCACCAAATCGCAATATAACAAAAGTTTCACCTTGTCGTATGAACAAATTTTGAAACAAAATAAACATTAAAACAAAACACAGTTTAACTCGCAGATATGTATGTACTTCCTGGCTTTATTACATTCCCGTGAACATCTACATTCAATGCGGTTTAATAGATTTTCGATCGTTGATCCAGCACCATTGTATACACCATTGTGAGGTTATGTACGATATTACCTCTGTTGAATTCCCAACTCAGATTAATAGGAAATTCAAATTATTCTGGTTTTTCTAATGGTAACGACAGGATTTTTACTTGAAGCAACTTTGCAAACCATTAATGAACCCACCCTTATAACGAATACATTTAGGAAACCAAACAAAAAATCTCAGTTACGTCCAAAGCCTAAAATAAAAAATTCACAAAGCACGAAAAACCAAACTAACACAATATTTATTCAAACTCCGCTGAAGAAATATAATTTTGATTGCAAAATTATAAACACCAATCTCACAACCAACCCACCTGTTGACTGTGCAACTTCTTTCACATGTCTCAGATGAAAACGGAAAAAATCCGCCTAAGAAGAATGTCCGCCCTTCCGCCAAATTTCAAAATGTTAACTCGCTAAAATTATACAAATTAAACTGAAGAAAAAACCAATGGCCTAGGATTAATATTTTGCTTTTTTAAATTAAATTAGAATTTCTAAAGAATTATCAACCACAACTAAAATTTTTGTACGGGAGAATAACAAATATTCAAAAAAATATTAAAGTTAAACTGTTCAGGGATATTTCATTAGGGGATTCCCCCAAAGACAATAAAATTCGCATTTTCATATAAGCTGATATTAAATAAGAAAAACTTGAAAATATAGAATTCCTAATTCGATTTAATCAATGAACAAATCAAACTTTTGAATTCAACAATAAACAATAGAAATTTACTTAAATAAATCAAGAGTATGCATTCACATTATTTTATGCACTCTCGTACCAACTTAGAGTGATGAAATATTGGCGGGATTTTAGAAAATTTAAATAATTTTATGACGACGAGTGACGAACTGTTGCAGTATGTCCCAGGATTGAGTTTGCAAGAAAACAACCTCTTTACTATTGCTTTTGGGGAGAACTGTCATTCTTAATAAAATTTCTTGCTTGTTACCAACAATGATGAAGAACATGTAAACAACGCATTTTTGTGAGTGCCCTTCAAACACGGCAATCTGATTTTCTAGTACATTTGGAACTTAGTCGTTTTTTATTCCAAAATAATGCGTTTTGTTGGTAATATCGAAATTATATTACCATTATTGGAGGTTTTTACACAAGCGGAAAGCTTTATGAAGAATGACATTTTGCCCTAAAAGCAGTAATAAAAAAGTTTTTCCGTTTGTAAATTCAAAACATTTCTGTTAAACTTTCTGACTAACAGAATGTAAGGGTGGTTAAGGTCTTGCATTGAAAGATACTACCTAAAATTCCCAAGTATATTGTGAGTACAATCGTAGATGCTAGTCATGCATTTCCCATCGGATAACATTTTTTGTTTTTTCATACAATTGTTAGGTTATTACTTAATATGGCATATCTTAATTAAGGATTTACAGCACAATTTTAAGTTTTTTGTTGAGATTTATTAAATTTCCTTGAGTATATACAGAAACTGGACCAAACAGTTTCAACAGTGTATGGATTCATACGGCAATTTGTAAACATTCCATTCTTAAGAAGAGAAGATTTCTTTGTAATATCAGACTAAGACAAAATTGTTGTTTGTCAAAGTAATGTATTTTTATTTACGTATTTCAAAACTCAAAGCAAAAAATTTAGAAATAAAATCAATCAAAGGAAGGTTATAATCGGATTTATTGGAATTTAGTACTTATAAATTTCAGCAATGCGAGAATTTTAAAAATATAAAAATTTTCTTAAACTTTTTTCAACAATTAATTTTTATACATTAAGTAAAAATAGTATTAACTAATTAGATGCTTTCATCATTAGATATAAAAGGTCAGTCGTTGATGAAGGTAGTCGGTACCTTTTAATTTTTCATTTGTATTTAACTTAGATAGACATAGATAGTAGAATCTTACCTTACCAACAAATACCTACTGTACCGCCTTTGAAGTGGAGATGTAGCATAAGTTCACCAGATATAAATGTAACCACATCGTCGGTATCGACCACACATACACGTAGGCAAAAATTTGCTTGAGAAATGAAAAACTTTGTTAATATTGTTTTTTCGGAAAAAAGTCACTCTTCAAAAATTTTTTGCTTCCACCCAAATGACAAACCGTATCCTTAGCATTGTTTCATCGTATACAGTTACAGCACTTGTACGCAACTTAGAAAACCAATAATTCTGTAACTAAAACGAATCGACCATAGAAAAATTACTTGTCTAGTCATCAAGAATCCACACTATTATTTTTTAGGTAGCATTCCTTAATACCCTGTATTTACGAAAATAATTTTGGCTAATTTTGGCACACTCTGTACACAATGAAGCAATTCTGATAGTACAGTTCGTCATTTGAATAAAAGCAAAACTTTTTTAAAAAAAATGGCTTTTTGCCGAAAAATCAATAATAACAAAGTCTTCTATTTGTTAAGCAATTTTTCAAACACACTAATAAAAGTACAAAAATCCGATACAATTCTGCTCTAAACGAAGGCATTCTAGATCCTTTAGCAAAGATTTTGAGACTATTTTTCTTAAGGTAACAAATTATTCTTTTTAAGATAAAGGAAAAGGCCCTAGAAAATAAGTTCTAGATAATAATCAATGATAATTGCGCTACTAGCTATTTCCAAAAGGAGTTTGTCTTAATAATATGAGTAAGATATAACGATTATTTAAATTACAATCATTATTGAGTGAATTATTTGAAAGAAAATTGATATAATCAATATTGCCAATAATATCTTTCAACAATAAAAAGAAACTATTTGAAAATAGAAAATAAATATAATAAATGCCTAATGTAAAAGAAAATGTAACAAAATATTCTATATCTGCTATTTTAACTAAAAAAATTTAAGGCAGTTGCATGACTATTTCAAAGTAATTATTTCATATGAATCTTCGTCTTGATTAATGTCCTGCTGAGGTTTATTCAACTAGGAACACCGCCACAAGCAAAAACTTGTCTTCATAGCTAGCAGGAATAATTGAGAGTTATTGTTACTCAAGTATCACATGAAATGTTGCCTCTAATGTAGTGAATAATAAAATTATTTTCTAATCCAAAGAAAGCTGGTGGAAAGTTTCATCAGAAATAAAACATAAAATACAGAGTATTACGACATATATTTCGTAACACACAAATCCAACAATTTCGTATAAATATTTAATAAAGCACAAAACGTGCACGTTGCAGTTAAAGACATGTGACACGAGCATGAAAAACGTGCACATCTGTATCACGTTCCCAATCGACTAATCAAACTGTGTGTAACGGATGGATATTACATATTAGCAAAACCCGATTAAATTCTTCGTTATTTTGTGGTTGTGGTGTAACCGTAATGAAATAATATATTATAAATATTAATGTTGATATTGTTATAATATTGATTCAGTGCACATACAAAAATATCATGTTATTTGATCTTCAAAATTTGTTTTTTAACCGAATTGTAGTTTAATTGTATTTTTAATATTATTCAGATTTATGCAGATCGAAACGTCTATGATATAATAAAGAATTTAAGTACCAACTACAAAGTGTTTTAATAAATGACCAATTAAGCTAAAAAATAAAATCAAATCAAAGATTAAGAAGAAACAAAGTCAAGAAAAACCAAACAATTAATAATTAGAGCATTTGAAAATCCAACAAGAATTCAATGACTTCGCGAGTTTTGAACTTGCCATCATTTATATTATTGAAAATGCGTATGTAGTGGCCTGTTGGAGTCACTGAAATTTGCAATAATTAATAATTTCTTAGCTTTAAATTACAAAAGATTTGCAGTTACACGCTTAATTAGAATTTTAGAAAATATTCCTTTTGTAGACAAGTGCTGACCCGTTATTTAGTAAACCGTAAATCTTCATCTAAAATTAAAGTTATTGAAAAGTAGCCTTTGTAAATGGCGGTGTTCCTTTCTTACAATTAGGTTTTTTAGAAAAATGTCAGAACATGTTTTAATTTTAGTCAATTGTAGCAGATAAAAAATATATAGTACATTATAAATAATATGCTTACATCTACGTTGTCACACATAAACAAAGTTACAGGGATTTTTTTATTTTATAATGCTCTACAGGTATGAAAAGTTTCTAGTGCGTAATTTAAAGTTTTCAGGAAGTAGGTTGCAGTGTTAACTTTCTTTTTTAAATGGTGCTTTAAAAGAGAGAAGTTTGTTAATCATAAAAAAACTAGCGTGGTAGGACTGTTACATTTTAATCAAGATATTTCTAGATAGAAACGTTTTCATTGTATTATTTATAGTACGTGTAACTTGAAACAAAGTTCTCGTTTAGATTTTCATCAAGCAAATCTCAAGGTTTTGAAAACAGCTGAAGGGAAATAATATCTCAAGAGTAATTATATAAATTTGGTATTTGCATTATTTGATTCAAAGATATCTTGTTAGAATAATTTACATTTCAACGAGAGATCAAAAATATCTTGCTTTTCTTGACGTGCCTTGTTTTCTCCTAAAGAATTCGTTTAAATGATTGTTTAATTAAAAACTACCCTAACAAGAAAATTAAGAAAATTAAATTTATCTCTGATAATGATACAATCTTAATAAAACAGACATTGTTTGTTCTTTTTATCTGGTGACACGGTTGTATTTATTGTTGTGTTTATCATCAGATATAGCTTGCGGTATGTGTCATTTCTCTTTTGTTTAAATAACAGTTTTAAGACGGTATATCAAATTGGTAAAAATAATTCTACTTATATAAGTATAAAATGAGTTTTTTAGAATTAACACTTAAAATGCGAATTTTTGCATTTCGCAATATCCAATGCATTTTAGGTATTCTCTTTCATAACAACTCTCCTAATAGACATAAATGTAAATTTCCTGTTAGGTGTGTACTAATTGAAAATCAGAGATGGACTGATGTAGAGATACGATTTGAAGTAGTTGCTTAGAATCTTTGAATTTACTCTAATTGTAACCACAAGAAATACCATTTGTAAATGGATCAGTTAGGAAAAGGATCGTACCATTTCAATCAGGTTAACTCTTTACTTGATTATAAGCCTGGGTGGGCTTTACTTCCTGATAATTTTCTCTAAGTAAGTCTTGAGATTAGTTTCTTCTTTAACAAGCATTTCTTCAAGGTTCTGTTTTTATTTATTAGACATTATTATATTTTTACAAATACAGTTACGACTATTTAAAGAGACAATTGATATTTTTTTGTTTTATATTGTCAAATACCAATTAGAAATGCACACTCCTTTCTAATCCTAGCTCAAATTGGAAAAAGAGAAGGAAAGAGAGAATGTTAAAAACTAGTAGAATTGTCTTCCTAAAACATCTGACTATAGGCCAGAGCTAGGCGGTATTGCATTACTCAGCAATGTAATTACTAATGCTAATATGTTTTTAGTAATGTGGTACTTCAAGAATAAAAGTAATGGTATAATGGTAATAAACACTGTTTCCATTACCAATTCTTTCTCGCAATTTTGTGTCGGTAACAAAGGTGATGACGATATTTTTTCAGATAATCTTTGTAAAAGTAGTGCATACTAACAATTTATTATTTGATGATTGACATTATTTAAAATCTTTTACGTTTACTGAGTAGATAAATAATTTATTATTAGACAATATAGCGTGCAACACGTCATTCAAGATGAAAGTTGAGCGTTAAGTCGATTAAATTTCTTTAATCGATTGGTGAATTCATTAAAAATTACGATCAGAAATTTAATCGTCAAGAATAATCGCGATTAATCGACTAAAACGATTAATTGCACGAAACGATTAACGATTGAATTCGTCTAGAATTAAATTGGAGTTAAACTAATCTACTGATAAAAATAATCGTTAATCATGACTTCAGTTGAACTAAACGATTGATGATTAAACCATTTGTTATTTTTTTAAGGTGATTGAGTTCGGGAATTAGTATTATTTCCTCTTCTAATGTACGATTTAACATTTTAGTGAAAGATAATTATATTTCATAAAATTCTTTTATTAGTGATCCAGGGAAGCTAAATAAGTTTCCAAGAAGGATCGCGAATCAAAAAATTTAATACGGTGCTTTAACCAATAAACTAT
Source organism: Ignelater luminosus (assembly GCA_011009095.1). NCBI lineage: Eukaryota > Metazoa > Arthropoda > Insecta > Coleoptera > Elateridae > Ignelater > Ignelater luminosus. The sequence goes on from VTPC01089971.1 coordinate 269,994, forward strand.
AACTTATTAATTTGTCTGTACAATGTGTCACGGCATTTGGATTTCTCAGCAGCAGACGAAAACAATAGTAGATTGCGTCATTAGGATTAAAAGTGCCTCTTTGCTTGACAAGAAACAATTGCGAGTCGAACAAAGGCTCTTTCAATACGAATGATACATACTTTTTTTTCTCCAATCAATAACGTATGTAAAACTCAGAAGAAGAAGAAGAAGTAGAAGCAATACAAATTATGTATACTTACCCTTGTTGCTAATTATTTCTAGTCATTAATAGATTGGCTGCTGTAATTAATCTAGTCATTATCACTTTTTGCAATCACTTAATATCATTGATAGCTTAATACCATCCATTTACTCAGTCAGATTAATTTAATGGTAAATCGTTTCGTGCAATTAATTTAATCGTTAATTAGTTTATGCAATTAATTTAATGGCCAATCGGTTCGTACGATTATGTTTTACGATTAATTCAATCGTTAATTGTGTCATGCGACTGACGATTAATGTACGCGTAAATCGTTCGTAACAATTAGCAACTTATTTTTTAATCGTTATTGTTAATCTTTGTCTGACTAAAATCTGTTCAACTTTGTGTCATTATATCAAAAAAAAAACAATCACAGCCTTAGTTGCGACGTTGTCAAGAAGTACAAATTTACCTATCATTTACTAGTTTAGCAGTCTTTGCAAACAAAAGTAACTAAACAATAATCTCGGTTAAACAGTTACGCAAAAGTTAAAATAGAAGGTATAGCTGACATTTAATTAAAAGGAGAGCAGATATGACAAAAGTCTTGAAATTACTGTATTGAAGATTCCTATGACTCAAGAATCTTTATTTCTTTCGCAATATATTGAATAAAAATAGACAGTAACGTTACGTAGCTTAAGAATACAAATACAAAGTAATGTAAGGCGTAATTGCTTTATCAATTATCAATTCTTCGGTAATGGATAATGGCATTACTTATTTTTGCAAGTAATGGAATTTATACGTAATTTAAATTATTATAAATAATTGGTAATGGTCAATTACTTTTTATAAGTAATGGGCCCAGCTTTCTATGGGCCATCCCTTTTTAATGTTTCGGTCATTAAGTTTTCTTCGTTGAGAAAGACCTTTTAGGTGTGTACTGAACAGGTGTAGACAGTACTGGTGCAATACTTAGAGCTTTGCAGTACACTTTTAACTAACCATGGCTATGACTGTTCATCATTATCCTAATAAGCAGTAAGCTTTGGTTTGCTATATCTTTTGGCCCTGCTAATAAAATTTCAAAGCTAAAGAAAAAATCGTGCAACACCTATAAATCATTTTTGTACTAAAGACATCAGCTGTTAATCAAGTTTAATTATGACCTTCTTCTTTGGCCTGCGCCAGATCTTTCTTCTAGTCGGTAGTTTGAATAAAACTGCATTAAGATCTTTTCAGATTAATAGCATCAACTAAAGGCTGAAAGACTTTATTTTGAGTATTGATTAACTTAATTTTTAACAAGAATCGACGAACTTTTTTATGACAGTATGTCTTCTGATCTGCCAATTTCCAAATTTCTAAAATGCCCTAAATATTTTTAGTTTAGAATCCTACACGGGCTTAGTCTGCATGTAATTTTGACCAGGCAAAATATATAAAATATTATATTCCTGTTTAATCTCTAAAACTAACTTAGAATTTAGACAGAAATGGGTTTAAAAGTTCATGCCTTTGGCTTTTTGAAATGATTTCGTTTTTCGAACCGGTTAACTTTTGGACGGATCAAACTTTGCATTAAAACGGTTTTTTAAAGTGTAGAGAAAATATTTAGCATGTTACATCCAACTGCTTTGAAATTTTAAAGTTGTTCATACGGAAACCTTTGACGCATGTTATATCGACAATTTCCCGTCTTCATGATTTTTCCTTCCTTGCTATTGATTTTTACGAATAGGTATTTTATTTATACATTAACTTATTATTATTTATTTATTATGCTGGTTTGGTCTGTGGCTATTTTATAAAAGAATTCACTCTGTCAATCTTTAGAAACATAATAAGAAATAAATAGGAGTATTTCTATACGAACGGATTACAATAATTACCGTGTCTAGTGCGCAAAAAGAGAACAGTGTAGTAGCTCCGAAACACAGATTTTGAATAAAACAAAGCATTTGTTACTGTAATAAATGTTGTTTAAGTTAAACTCTGCACCTTCTCCAGTCGGCCTTGAAAGGCTATGAAACTTATTCAATAATACCCTGTATGTACGATTTAGGACAACTAACAACTTTAAAGGAAGCCTTTGCAACTTTTTAATTAATTGAACTCAACTAAAGCTAAAATCAAAGTATTTGTTTTGTTGTTTTTATTTATACTTTCGGAATTTGCAATAGGCAGTGAAGAGTCGTTATATGAAAACCTTTGAAGTTGATGAATTAAACGATTAGTTCTGATTGACAGGAAATTTCATATATCTGAAATTGCGGAAAATAAACAATATATACACCAATGACAAAGCCCGAAAAAGCATTTTAAACTTTATCATTTATTTTTCTTTTCATTGAAAGAAAACAGGGCTTCATCCATTTAGTAGTTTTCTATAGCTTTTCGAAAAAGAAAGAAAAAGAAACCCGGTCAATAATAAGAGTTCAATAAGTTTCCCTTTTACGGACGTGGTTAGAAAAATTGTCGAAACCTTACTTATAAAGAGCCGAGGGGTGAAAGACGTTCTTTTTTATTCTTTCTTTAAACAGGACACGAATAAACAATGAATTCAAAAGCCACGAGCGGTAGTAATCCCGTTCCATATATTATAACGGAGTTGTATGTCACGCAGTTTTTGATGTACGAGTTTCGATGTGAAGATATATTAATCATAAAATGGGGGCTTCTGTTATTTGTTGCTTTTTTAACGTGCACACATATACATGTATAGTAGACTTACACAAAAACACGGCGATACCTTCAATTCTGATCACGTATCACAGCGGCTTTGTTAACAATCTATTTAATAATTGAAAATTGATGAGTTTTTATACCAAATTGTGCTTTTATGAATTACATCTTTCCTGTAATAGTATATCTATAGTGTTGTAGGAGAGTTTTATTGTATTCAGTAAAATATGTTCAAGAAGTTTATTGTTAAATAGTGGAATTTTGTTAATAAGTATAACAGGATTATATACAAAATCCGCAGGTGGTAGTTATCATATTATTGCAAGTGGAACTGTAGCTGCAGTTTCATTTAAAATTCATGGCAGGTTTTATACTTGGACTGCATTCGAGGAAAATTGCTATCGAAGGTATTATTCTAGAATTTCATAGCTATAATCTTAGCCAAATGTCTTAGTTTATACGGCTATAAAAATTATGTGTGCAATAAACTTTTGTAAGGAAGCAGAAAAATTTCCAGTAGCAGGATTCAGTAATAGTACACATCTACGAGGTTTAATAAATAAGTTTTATTCACAAAAAAAACAAAATTGTGACAAACTGTTTAGTACATTTAATCATCCTTTTTGAAACTAGTATTATTTATTTAAAAAAAATTGAAATGTTCTTAACCAACGATTTATTTTTTTTTTTGAAAGACTCTCTTTTTACCCTTTTCTTATCTACCTTAATGGTTTATTATCCCAGTTTTTACAAAACCTTCTTAGTTTGAGGCATTATGAGTAGTGGATTCAAATTTATTTGTAATAACAAAATCTCGTTGCAAAATCTGGAGCTAGAACATAAACTTTTTTTGCTGTTAGAGCACATATTGTAGTGCTAAACCGATTGGTAAAATAAACACAAAAAAGGTTACTGCTTTGCTCTATTAGGAAGTGCATAAATAAACTTAGCTACTTAAAAAACTATGTTTAATATAAAATCAAAAATCTGAGTGGTGAAAAAGTTATATGGACTGCCAGGAAATTAATAAAGAGAGAAAACTTAAAAAGGAAAGCTCAGATAATAGTCTGTAGGCGGAGATTCCTTCAAAAATATTGCAAAGATGTTCTTTTAGTAAACCGACGTGTCTTTGCGGAGATTAAATTACGATGTGGAGTTGGAAAACAAGTAATATCGTTAAGATGTCAAAAAGCAAGCGATGAAATGGAAAAAAGCGAATAGTGGTATCTCTAAAATTGTGAAAAATACATGATGGATGTTTGAAAGGATAAATGAGAAATGTATGATCAATAAATGCAAAGATAGAAGAAAGGAGACACCATATTAGTAATCCATATTTCGTATGTACAAACTTAAGTGTTATACACAAATCTAATCGCTTTGAATGTACAATATACTCCAAAAGTTACCTTTAAGATGCTAATAGCAAAGCTTGTTTAGATAAGTTTCAGAAGAGGTCTTCATGTGTAATGATAGAATCTGAAACAGGAGTGTACTACACTAAAGGTTAGACTTCACCAGGTACTGATTACTTGTTTTGGGGGAAAAACCATATGACAGTCAGGATAGAGAGCTACAAAGTTGCGTCATTTAAGGGTTACATTTTTAGATGATAGAGAAAAAGTTTTTTCGCAATTCAGAAATCGACAAGCTAGGTTAAGCAAAGTATACATGGTTTTCTAGATATTGAAGGATGACTATACATACATAGAATAAGTCACGAAGCTATGAGAGCAATTAGGAGGTATCATATTTTGGTAGACTTTCAGTTGACGCTATTGTCCATGACAAGTAACACGCTTTAAAACGGAGTATTTTGAACCTAAATAGGGTCGATTTGATAAACTGGCGACAGCGGCATCTCCCTCTCCTTGTTATTTTTATTAAATTTCTTTTGTTAATGGACAAGTAGGATAGTTTTTGCGCTTGCTCTAACGCCGAATAGGAATAAAAGAGATCCTCGTCTTTTGAGATGGGGTTTCTTTTTGTTCTTCTGCCTTTTTTTGCTTTCTGATTTTCTTTTATATCCCATTTAACTGAGCAATATCCCCAATGCTTTTATGTGTTATTTATGTTATCCAATTTTAATATAAACTTGTTCTTGGCCTTTTCAATTTAATTCCAAATAGAAGATCCGTAGATTCAAATGTATACTACACTAGCTCTTTTGATTTACGCGCTCCCTCTAATTCTACGTTAAACAACCCTTAAATTCCACAGATAATAAAAGTTATTCTACGCAGTACAACACCAAGGTGTTGTCAACAAAGATAACCTTATCTAAATATTCCCAAACAGGCAAGGATCAGGATTTCTAAGTCTAACGTTTTCCATATGTACAGAAAGAACATTTTAGTATATTTGTCTCATAACCAAACTAGCCCCAAGAAATTGAAGCAACCTACCAAGCGGTTTTTTTTATCGTTTTCCTAGTTGACTAGGACCATGTTTATATAGTTTAGTACAGAGGTCGGCAACCTTTTTGGAGCAAAGAGCCATTTTATCCCAAATGTTTAACCCAAGATTTACAAAGAGCCGCAGGTGGTGCAGAAGGGAGTTTAAGATACAATATTTTAACGGAAGACTATTCCATGTTTTTAAAATTAATTGGTTCTCCTTTTGGCAGTCGGAAAGTCTCGTCCATTTTGATTCGTGGTTAAAGTCGCTGTTTTTCTTTCCAGGTTTTCTAGTTCGCCTTGTAAAAGCGTAAATTATGAAGACCGCAAATGTTTACTTTTTAGGTCTATTAATTGTAATTCAAACTGAGCTCTGTCAGCTGTTGGACATAGCGAAAAATGTATTCGATTGACGTCCGTTGCAAGTGGTTTTGGCAAGACCAAAAAGGTGGACTTTTCATCTCTGAAATCTTTGAAACGATCAGTAAATGAATCGTGCATTTTTGCAATTGACATTTCCAGTAGTTTCCAGATGTTTTTTTAAAGTTTCGAAATGAAACAGATTTTTACTCTTGAAGTCTTCCGCAAACAATAGTAGTTGTTGTTGGAAAAAAACGACGGTTTCTAGAAGTGTTTTTGTACTGTTATCCCTACCTTGTAACTTCTGATTGAAGTAGTTTAAATGTGATGCCACATCAACGGCAAAGTAAAATATCTGTACCATTCTTCATCACTTAACTCTGGATATTCGTATTCCTTTTAACTTAATGTTTCAAAACTGCTTCTTTATATAACCAACAAACTTACAGTGAAACGTAAAAACATCGTGTTCCACATTTTGTTTGAAGAGGGTAACATGTGTTTACCCGTCATCTGTAGCATTAGATACCAATTTACTGATGTCAATTTACAAATTCTAGAATTGCTGCAGAGATATCTTCACCTCGAGTTTGTCCTTTAAGTAGTAGCAAAGCTAGTAATTCTTCATGGACACGGCTTGTCACATGCCAAATAAAATACAGATGCAGGTTTTATATCATTCATCTGTTGATCTGTCAGATTCTTGTCCATCTTAATTGTTCTGTCTCGAACAGCTTTCGCGGATAGAAAGGTGTCTTTAATTTTTTAAATAATACCTTCTTTATTTTTGCAGTCAGAGTAGAGATGTTCGGTCATACTTGAAACGCACTTTTTTACATATTCTACATCCGTGAAAGGTTTTCTATGCTTTGCAATCTCATGAGAAACAGCAAAACTTGCTGCGGTCACATCATTTAAAGATTGTATCCAGCTGCTGAATAATAACATTGATTGTTGCATTTTTGTTTTACTTCTGTCACCGCTTTTTTTCTTCCATCTCCGAAAGAATATTTCTTTGCAAATGAGTCGTGTTTTGTTAAAAAGTGACGTTCGAGATTAGACTTTTTGTTATTAGATAACTTTTCATTGCAAATTAGACACGTTGGAAGACCCGTAGAGTTTTGCATAAAAGCATAATTTTCTTCCCATTCAGCTTTAAATTCGCGGTGTTCATGTTGTATTTTTAGTTGTTTTTTCTTAGTTGCCGTCTAGGAGTTTGACATCGACGTTTCACTTCAGTTTTGAATTACTCGGACGCGTTAACAACACAAGTATAATGAGAATGACTAACAAATACAATATTGTTTAGTTTTGTACTGAGAATTTGCTCGGCCCGACATGCGGTTCGCTGTCTTTTTGCTACTGTGATTGTGTTGATGCTGACCGGACAGCGCAAACTGTATTTACTGCACCGAACTCGGCTGGAAGTAGTAAAATAAAAAAAGTCAATAAATGGGGGAAAATAAAATAACATTCATGAATGTATTATCAAATGGTAGATATAATAAGAAATGAAAACGTGAATGCGTCTATCATTCCTTGAAGAGCCGCAGCTCCATGGTCAAAGTCCATTCTAATTTTGTTTTCTTTCACTCTTCCATGTAGTTTTATTTTACCTCCATCTAGTTTGGGTAGTTTGGATTAACCGAAAAGTGTTTTGAGAAGGTTTTGATTGGTCTTGGCACTTTCAGTGGACGACCGTATACATATGTGGAAGCTGCTATAGAATCAGCTTCAACTTTATTTTGTCAAACTTGCAAATTCTCAAATACTTCATCTCTTCATATGGCAAACAGTTCTGTGATCGTTTTAGTAATGAAAAATGGTCGTTAGTCATAATCGGCTAGAGCTCGTAGAATTTACGTATGTTGTTACTAATGTTATATAATTTTGATAGTTGGCTGTTTAACGGTTTTAGTATTGACAAATATAAGATCCTTTTGCTTCTACAGCACTCAACTGGTATGTCTTTTGTAGACTGATGGTGTTAGAAGTTTCTACGTACTACTGGATGAAATGATCAATTTCGTCTTTTTGACGAAGCGTTGCGAATTGTTTACAACTTGTATGCAAAACGTTTTTTTGGATGTAACACAACCACTGCTGATAAATACTGGTTTTTGCAATGACAAAGTATGATGGTGTTCGAGTAATATTTGCTAAGAGAAAACATAATCATTTTCTAGACCCTAGTGTTTGTGTATCACGGAATTAAAATGTCAGAAATTGTTAAACTACTTTTAAGCACGAAACAACTATATACTCTCTCGCCCTACAACCTTCTAAAATCTAAAGTTTGTGACTGAGATCCAACAGTGTCTGACATTTTAATGGTGTATTGTTGTTTGTTAGCCTGTTTGTGATAATTTTAATAAATATTATATAATTCAAATATAGAAGATTTTTCCTAGAAGTAAGTATAGGGTATGTTTATACAAAAAAAAACAAAACATGATCTTGTGTACCATACAGAGAATTCAACGCACTATCATAAATGTTACCGTGTACAGTATAAGCGAGTGGATAATCATGTAGAAAAGGGCACGAAGCGCTATCGTGTGGAAAGTTTATCTATTTGGTCCATTCGTAAAATCCGATAGAAAGGTTACAAAGACGATGTTATATTAGTCTTACCGGTCTGTGCTATAAGGTAGGTAAGTGAAACGGCGGAACTTTAGCTAACTTACTATATAACTATTATAGTAATTTGTTTTTAAATGTCTTTACGAACTTCATACCGACTTTACGCTTTGCACCAACTTTGGCCTGTCATTTGAAGTTAATTAGAAAGACAGTTATAGCTACATTTGCCTTCTTAGAATGCCATGTATTTAGCCAAATTGCAATCATTTTTTACGAAAATAGTTTTTATGCGTTTTTTTTTTCTTTATTTACAAAAATTGTCATCAATTTTTATAAAATTTTAAACTTTTTCCTTTATTTTCAATCGACATTTATTTATCGGTTCTACTAGCATGTGTAAATGTAATAGGAGCGTATTAATATTCCCGAATTACCCATTCCAAAAGTTATTAAACTATGTTTAGTTAGCAAGACAGTTTACAAACAAACTTTGTTCCGGTGCGTTTAGGGTTGATCCCAAGTTTTGTTGTTGGGAAATTGATAATTTGTAGGTTTGCACTAAAATCCATTTCCCAGAATGAAGTATTGCTCGAGTAAAATAATACTGAACTTTGTCACCGATTAAATTACGCAGCTAAATTGTTTACTAAAATATTTTCTTTTCTTTTCCAGAACCTCAAGAATCAGATCATGACAACAAATCTATGGGTTGAACAGGTAAAAATAAACTGCTCTCATCTTAAATAACTAGAATAAATTTAAATTCGACTTGTAAGGCTTTAGAAAATGAATTTATATTCATTTATATCGTGCCTGTTTGTAGAAGCAACACAACAGAGTATAATGGCATTCCAAGCGAAATTAAATTTTGTTTAAGCTGTTGCTTTACGAATTTACACTTTACTGTACGCCGTAGAGGTTAGATAACACTCTCTTAAATTATTAATGACACCTTAATGACGCCCTAATTGAGTTAAATGGTGAAGCTCTCTGTTGTGTACGCTTCGATATTCCTAAAGGAAACTTCCACCCCATACAAGATCTGAATAATTAATGAGTCAGTGATACATTATTTAAAAAGAAACAAACAAAATTGTTTTTAAATTCAAACAAAATACGTTGTTATGCAAATTGAAAATCCGAGAATCAGTTTCCCCTTGAGCTTTCCCACCTAATTTGACGTGTAAAAGCTATCACATTTATGGAAAGACACTGTTCATAATAATTGAAATACGTGTATGACATTTGCAGTCTTGGTTCGACTACAAACTGAAATGGGATCCGAAGGAGTACGGCGGTGTGGAAATGTTACACGTCCCGTCCGACCACATCTGGCGGCCTGACATTGTGCTTTATAATAAGTAGGTATTCGCCTTTAACAGCACTTAAGGAAAGCTTGTGTAAGGTTTTGTGTTGTTGGATATACGTAGCAGGTGTGAGAATACGTGCATAAATTTTTCTTGTGTATACTTAAAGCGTTAACATACTTAGGCTGTGAGTGGTTCTTATCTTTGACCAAATGTTATTGAGGTAGTAGCTAAATGATATTACAAAATTGCTGTAGATAACTGTCGTGTAACTAATTAAAATCAAATAGAAAATAAACATTTCTTTAAAGACATAAGTGAATTCGAAAAGCAAGGTTGATGCATGAAGATATGCCATTATCAGAATTTGTAAATTATATTATACACCTCTGTGTCTAGAGGTTTAATACTAATTTTTTGTTTTAGCACCCCCAATCTTAACGGAATAATTTATGCATTACACGAAGAAATAGCGCGGAAACCACATTTCCTTGAATAATTTCCCTTTAGCTTGAGCACATTAATAGTTAAATTCGCATATCTTTGAAAGATAAGCTTAGTTGCATGGATTCTAGAAGTAGCGATATTATACATAGTAACAAATAAAAAATTCATTTTACTATTCCGCTTATTCTCATCATTTGTTACAGTCAAAGATCCGTTACTGTAATTGAATCCACTTTTGACAATTTTTAAAGTGTTCCACAATCAAAAGGGATTATCCACACATTTTGATGTTCCAAGGATTGCTCTCGGCTTGCTTTTGATCACCTGCTTATAAATCACTACAGATAGAGCCAGATGGAGCATTTAGCAAAGATAAATCAAAATCTCAATCAATCGATGGGATGGAACCTGCATTGTAAATTTTTTCAGATTACTAGAAAATTTACAAAATTAACTGTAATAACAAAGTTCGGTCCTACGCTGACGTTATTCCGCCGATACCAAAAAATACAAGCTACTTAAGAGATTACTTAGCGGCCAATGACGGTCTGGTTCCAACAAGATGCTACTCGCTTGAAGTAACATGATTCCAAGTCCTACTTTTAATTTACTGCTTTGTTCGTTCAAAATGCTGCTCTTACTTTCAATCCGTCTGTTTCTCTCTCCTTTTAAGTGTTTTCGTTTTCAATCATCTCCCAAATAAGCAGGAGAGTTTTAATTTTCTAAGAGAAGATCTTACTAGACAATTAGCAAGTATCAGTTCGACAAAGAAATTCTTAGAATTTCTAACAAATTAGCAACCAATGCATTTGTATTATTATCATCTTCCTTTATCAAGTGAACTTAGATACTTCGAATATTATGCCGACACGTTTATCTGATGAAAGAAAAATCGGACTTGGACTACTTGTAATTTTCAGTTATAAATTCTAATGATAGGGCAATAATAAATGCAAGAAGTCTAAAATATATAATTTTGAAGTAAGTAGTGATAAAACATTTCATCACTTACCATCTGTTGACTTTTAAAACGGAATTCTTCTTACTAAATTCAAGTGACAAGTAGCATGAACAATGTTAAAATTCCAGAACAATGACCTAACAAATTGCAGTCATTTATAGAGATACGTACTCTTTTCGAGTAAAAGAATCCTTAGAAATTATCACCAGGTAAAATCAGTTTTTGCGGGCGCAGCTAAATCTGGTCTGAGTACGGTAAAAGTTTTCTTAAGATCGATCTAAAATTTGATATTAAACTCTAAATTACTAATGAAAGAACATTGTTAAAAAGTGAAAGAACAACATTATAATCAATAAGCAGCCATTTAACTGATGTCACAGCAATAACTGTTATACTTACAAGAGGTAAGTCGATGATACACGCTCAGAGAGGTACTAAAGAAATACTAGTTTCTTTTGTAAGCAATAGTAACCAATTCTGTGAAGAGTTGTGGCTCAACAGAATAAGATGCAGCGATTGTTCTAAGACTCTGGTTTCATTTGATGTGGTATTATACGCTGTTTAAAACGAAAATCAAAAGTTTCAAGCAGCATTTAGTGTGTCAAACTACTAATAGGAAGTGTCTGGAGTTTTCAATTGTTAGCTATATTCTACAGCTGTTCGTGTTGGCTAAAATCATGAAAAGAAACCACCATTGCTTTGTAATTGCTTTCATATGAAGAGAAAATTGAAACTAAATTTATGTAACTATACGCTTTGCATATGATGTGCTGCAAAATATCTTATGACTTTTTGACAACGAACAATGTCAGAATTCTTGGATAAGTTTTGAATTTCTCTAAACGTTTTTGTTAATCCTTTACATATTCTAATTCTTACACGATGTACTCATTCATTTACAAGACGTATTTATATTTTTCTCTAATTCTCACCATTTTGACATATTCAACTTGAACAACAATTTTCAAACAAAATCTGACACGTTCAAGTTCGCATGCATTGTTACACTTGAGGTTCATCTTGCAGGTCTTGTATCACTTTATGGCTTTATTAAAAGGGCAACAGCCGAAGGAATGCCTCATGCTTTTTCTTTTAACCTTCTTAAAGATATATAAATTAGTTCTAAGACCAAGCCTGATTTTCTTTCAAGTCGCTTGTGCTGAACCATTATCGACCTTTTTTTTTCTAATCAGTTGAGATGATCTATAACTAGACTTTCTCCTGCACTACCAGCAAACCTAAAAAGTCGATTAGTCCAATGTCAATAAACGTTATAATAATAAACAGAGACGTTGAAAGATGTGAATAACAGGTCGTAGAATAAATTGGTTGATTTAAAGACTTTATTTACTGGTAATCTCACATATTTTTTAAAATATAATAAATAAAGTGCTGCAAAGCAATAAAATTGAACAGAGTTATGGTTAAAAGTCATTCCTTGTAAAGATCGGAATAAAAACCGTAGCAACGCACGTGGGTTTTGTCAGACGGTGTTATGTTGCCTGCAAACATCGAACTCTAGATAAAGATCGCAATAAAAACCGTAGCAACGTGCATGTGTATTCTCAGAGGGTGCTGTTGTCTGCAAACATTGAACTCTGGATAAAGACGGCGCACTATGTACGAATACGGGCAGAGAATTGTAAGTTTCTAGAGTTGGTTAATTAGGGTATAGCGTTATTCTGATTCTAATCCGAAAATTAAGTTGCCCCAATGGCAACTAGAAGGTTGATAAGATTTAGAAATGGCAACTAAAAAATAGACGAGTTTTAGAAACAAGTTAGAATATTGCAATTTCCTTTTTCGCAAATACATTAAATTCTTAACAAATCAATTGGAAATAAAAGATTAACAAAATCTTGAAAACAAGAAACTGTGGTTTCAGAACTGTTAAAGCCTTGGCTTGCTTCTTCTAAAAAGACACATTTTAGTATGTGCTAAAGCTTAAAAGTTATATTTAAAGTGGTACAGCGGTGAGAGCAGATGTTGATTTCAGAGGTTATCTTCTTTTGGTAAGTGACCCATCAATTGGTAAAGCTCTGTACACTGTAAGTGTCCTAAACCGAAGGTTAAAAGAAGATAATCTTTTCAAGTATGAAGTCACGTGCGTCCGCTTCATTCTGTATTTTTACTTTTAATAAGAAAACGCTGCTATTTACAAATGATACTTTCAATAGATTTAGTACGAAATGATAAAGCATGTATTTTATTAAAATTTTAATTTTAAATGCAACTGTAAGTTTATTGTAATTTGTAACCTTAAAAACGTTAAAAAATTGCACATTCTCAAAGGTTGATTTTATCTTTTTGTCCCTTTTTCATTAAAATATTTTAATCTGAAACTTTAACTGTTTATTCTGTTGCCCTATTGTTAACTCTAATTAACTCTACAAGCTGTAGAACGAAATCTTTATGTTCAGCACGCTTGCAAGAGTGCGAAACACAAAACGACGTTCTACTCCGAGTGACATATAATATCTTTTCTTCGAGTGCACAAAATCAATTAAAAATTAAAGTTTAAACTACCAACGATACATAGAGCTGCAGTATTTTTTGTTCTTTAAAAGATTTACTTACACTCTTGTTTTGAACTAATTTGGGAAGCCGATGTTTGCGACTATTTGTTTTTGTATGGGATACGTATTAGGGTGGGCCCAAAAAACAAAAATTTTTTTTTCAAGTCGTAATACCGCGGAAAAGTGGCGAATTGGGGAGACTAAAAAGGAGTTTAAAAAAAATAAAATTGGTTTATATCTTCCAGTCGCGCATGTACTCTAAAGTTTGCCGAAATTAGGAAAAATTCACAATTTTACGATAATTTTTAACATTTTTAAATTAGCTTCTTTCCGAATGTAATAGCTCAAATTCTTATGTATTAGAACCACAGAAAATAATGTCTGTCAACATCTTCCGGTCGCGCACTGCCTTCAAAGTTAATGAAATTTTGAAAAAAATCTAGAAATAAAGGTAGATTACAGTTCAAGAAATTACATGTTCTTTTTTGGTTTTCTTTATTGAATACAAGGTTAAATGTTTAAAAACAAATTATTCTAGACCATTAGTAATATTTGTAAACAGATTGTTTTATTGAAAACACTAGGTTTTTGTGTGAAAAGTCGTAAGTCCAAGAAACTCTTGTTGAACAATTAAGCATCTCCGTTTTTACTCATTCTTAGCTGAAAGTAGTTTGAAATCTGATTTATGGGCAAAGTTAGGCATGGTTGACTTTGACAGCAGAGTCGTTCTGATAAAACCATTCCTAGACTCAGCTCTGCTTTTCCTGAGGCTTCTGTCACGAGTTTCAGAGATCGTTCAACTGCCTGTGTGTGAACTGGGAATGTCTTGAATGTTATATCCCGATTAGGGACTTAGTCACTTTGAATATGTAATTTCAATTCATCGTCACTGATATCTTTTAATAATGGGAAAGAAGATAAATCACAGTCCATTTAGTTAATTATTTCTAAGTAGTGTTGAGCCTTGAAACTGAGTTTTGGCGGCATGAATGTTCTGATAGTTGTTCTCTTTTGATCTAACTGTCTCGCTTTTAGAATTCGTCGATTTCCGAGCTCTCTTATGTGTTTTGTATTATAAGGGTGGTCTGAAAAGTTTCCGACCTCAACGTGAAGATGGCAGCACTCGTAAATAAAAGCTACTGAATTTCGTTGTTCATCTGTTGACAGTTACTCACCAAAGTTTCAGCCATTTTGGACGCGCAGTTTTTATGTAACGGTCGTTTGAGTGAGTTGATGTGAGTTTTTCTGTGAACATGGACAAAATCGAGTATCGAGCTGTCATTAAATATTTGT